>WMED01001564.1:0-27047 GCA_019650415.1 Pipa parva
TTAACAGTGCCAAACAGACAGCAAATAACTGTTGGTGCCTAAACTGTTCCTTTAAAATTGTTGGGACCAGGCTGAGGGCCACGTTATCCATTTTAAGCAGAGCAAACTTTTTACTGGCCGTGATTAAACTATGTTCACAGTAGGCATTTTTGGAATAGTCGCACAATGATGTTTTTTTTGTTGGTATTTGTGATACAGTGACAGAATGTTAAGACTTTTCCCAGTAGGGTTTTCTTTGCTGAAGTTACTGGTTTGGTCCCAAACACACTGGCTGGAAAACGGACCTCACTGGAATCGGAACTTTACTGGAAATCTAGTTCCATTTATTAAGCTGCTGTAGCTTTCATTTAATGGATACAGTTGTTCAGGCTTCAATAAACAACATTCTTTTCACCCTTCCCATTTTTATTAACATCAGCGGGAACCAGTAGTTTTGCCAGCAGTGTGCTGCATGCGTCGGAGGAACTGAAAGGGTTAAATCATGTGCCGATTTACTTGGCTTCTTTTTGCCCCTTGATAAATCTGCTTGATGTATTTGTTATGAATAAGTCTCTAACATAATCCGAGCCATGTTCTGGGACTCCTGGCACTGCTGCCGTGCATCTGAAGCTGAGATTTTCTCACTGCCACAGGTAGGTGTTTTACACATGCTCGTTGCCAATAAATCTTCAAACAGACAGCCTCCTCGCAATGTTCCAGACTTGCGGCCCTGTCTTTTTAGATTTATGTTCTACAAACTTAATCTGGAATACCTGAGTGGTTTAGCCCACGGGTATTATGGCATATAAGATATTGGCTCATGTTGTCAACATGTCCCTGTATTCCTCCCAGCGCAGACAGAAAAATCAGGGTATGAGATAACATGTTATAATGCCTGGAACAATCTGAAAGTACCGGAGATACATGGTCCCCTAATCCACACCTAGGGTCACCTCTGCTCCATATTTGCAAACGAGGCCCAATGTGTTTGAGAGTCACAATACATGAATAAAACATTTTAGACAATTTACAAGGATTTCCAGTGTTTACATAGGCAGTGCGGTGGCTCAGTGGTTTGACATTGGCTGGGTTCAGTGCCACCCTGGACTTCATCTACATGGAGTTTGTATGTTCTCCCCGCACCTGCTTGGGTTTCCTCCAGGCTCTCCAGTTTCCTCCCACAATCGTAAAACATACATCTCCGTTTGTGTCTGCATACAGAAAAACTAGATTGTAAGCTCCATGGGGCAGGGACTGAAGTGAATGACAAATCTCTGTAAAGCGCTTCGTAATGTACGTAATAGAGTAGCGCTATATAAGAAATGAACAAATACAAAAAAAATACATACAAGTAAGTATAATTTAGCAAATGTGAACCTATCCAATGTTGCTTGACTGATGAGAAACCATTAAGTATGGTTTAAGTAAGCAGCAAGAAAATGAAAAATTTGCTATAGGGACAGTTTTTTTCCCTGCATAGTATCAGTTGAACTGTTGGACCACCTCCCACCCCTATTGTATTTTAATGATTTTTAGATTATACATATTCATAAAGTTCCCTATTTATTCCACCATAGTGAAATGCATTTTGTTAATTGCAACATCACAGTTTGATAGAAAGAATTTGGGAAGTGGTTGAATTTGTAATAGGCATTAAAGGCATTTTTATGTTTAGATGCTACTGACCTTTGATGCAGTTGGGATTGGTTGACAAGGAACACCTTCACTTCTTAGCTCTTGACAAGTCTCTGTCAGCAGGTGGCGCACAAATCTTGAAAACTGGGAGCTCAGTGATGGTATCTGCAGCTTTTTATTTTGTTAATGGAAAAGGGTCAACATTACCTGCATTTCTGTGTGTGCACTGCCCCGTAAAGATCTGTCTGCCTAACCTTATCTTGCACATCTGAGCTCATGCAACACTGGGACGCTGAGTGACAGACTCCATTAAGCGCCCATCCTTGATGGCCAGCTGTCACTCGTTCACATTATACCTCCTGCAGAGCTGCTATGCTTTTGGCTATTTCCAAATAGCATAGCCAATTGCCTATTAACTTAAAAGAACAGTAACAACAATCTATCCAAGTATCTTGCCAATCTAAATGGGAATTTTTATTTATTTTTTTTATAATTTAACTGGTCCTTTAACCAGGCTTTGTAAGAGAGCCAATATACATTTTGTATGCAGAGCTAATAAACTTTTTATATTAGAGGAATTTTTTTATCCACATTCACTGAACTTAACTGATGCTGTCTAAATATTAAATTCTATTATCAAAGAAGTTAAAAAAAAAAAAATTCAACTATTTATATATGACGTGCAATTGGTCTGTACTTTTAAATATTGAACGTTTTATTTTGAATATGCATTTGTGTTTAAAATAAAATACCTTATCTTGTCCCGAATAAGAAATGTGTGAAAACAATGGATCGAGATCAAAGATGTCTGCAGTTTGAGATGATATAAGCAAACCCCTGCGGCAATTCAGCCAGTTACAAACGGAAAAGGTTAGGCTATAATCATTGCGCTTAGTGTTGCAGATTTACCATTTTCTACATATTAGGTGAACGTTGGCACCAGATTTGTAATTTTAAAATATTCATACTTGTCCAAGTATATCATTGTGTATACTGTTTGGCTTAAGAGGAAAACTATGTAGTCTCGCCCTTCCTTAGCAATATCAAAGGATAAAAATGCCATGAATAATAGCAAGCTCAGTGCAAATTGTCTGTGCCATCTGTTAATGGTTTGTGATGGACCCTGGATTAGATTTTATTATCTCGCTCTCTTGTTGTTAGAGGAGATCAGTCAGTCTATGCAGAGGCATTTGGGGCTCTGTCATTCTCTGCAGCAGATGGATTTGTAACATTGTGCGTCGAGCGTTTATCTGAAACATGACAACAGTGTCTGGAATGACTTGGTGTGGTTTGTGAGGTGGAAAATAATAAATCAGATTTCTGTGCAGTGTCCTGATGTTTTCTGTTTGTTTGAAATCGCATGTGAAGTGCGCACACTTATAATTTATCAATTATCATAGATTCTTTGTACTCGAATGCACTTTTCATCTGCAGTGTTCTTAATTCTTCTTAGAACAAAAGATTTTGGAAATGTAATTTTGTTTTGCTAAATGCCAGTCAGCTTATGACTAGCTAAACCTCCACAATCAGTAAGCAAATTAGCTTTGCCTAATAGCTGCCAGATTTCTCCATTTCACACTAAAATGGAGAACTCCAGCAGCTGAGACAGAATGGAGATTAGTACCACTTAGTACTGGAGAACTCCAGTAACTCAGAGAGGAAGGGGATTAGTTCCACTTAGTACTGGAGAACTCCAGCAGCTCAGAGAGGATGGGGATTAGTACCACTTAGTACTGGAGAACTCCAGCAGCTCAGAGAGGATGGGGATTAGTACCACTTAGTACTGGAGAACTCCAGTAACTCAGAGAGGATGGGGGATTAGTACCACTTAGTACTGGAGAACTCCAGTAACTCAGAGAGAATGGAGATTAGTACCACTTAGTACTGGAGAACTCCAGTAACTCAGAGAGGATGGGGATTAGTTCCACTTAGTACTGGAGAACTCCAGCAGCTCAGAGAGGATGGGGATTAGTACCACTTAGTACTGGAGAACTCCAGTAACTCAGAGAGGATGGGGATTAGTACCACTTAGTACTTGAGAACTCCAGTAGCTCAGAGAGGAGGGGGATTAAGTTCCACATAGTACTGGAGAAATCCAGCAGGTCAGAGAGGAGGAGGATTAAAGGGGAACTAAAGCCTCAGAAAAACTTTGGCTAAAAATGATGTGCCTTATGTATAGGGCTTATTACAACAGCTTATAAGTGCTACAGTCCAACAGCAAGTTAATACTGATGATTGTAAAATTGCCACTGGAGGCAGACATCTTTATTCTCTATATACGCCTCTTTCCTTTACCAGTGGTGCTGTATATGTACTTCTAAGGGACTTGGGAAAAACAGTTTGACTTAAAAATATTGTTGCAACTGGTAAATAAATCTAACTTATAGCCCAAATCACTACATTGTGGAATTTGGATTGTGTGAAATTGACCATACCCCTCCCCCACATTGCAAAACTTGTTACTAATGTGCTCTGAGACTGCACTATAGACTGCAATGGTTTTCAGTCCAGCTATACAATTAGCTAATGTCCTATCAGCCCTACATTATATGTATTTTATACATATTAGTTTTAAAGGGATGGTTTTACCACTTCATCCTTTTATCAGTGACAAACCTATGAAACATAAAGGCTGTATGCCTTGCAGCACTGAGATCCTGGGTTCAATTCTACCCTGGACTTCATCTGCATGGAGTTTTCATGTTCTCCCCGCACTTTCGTGGGTTTCCTTCGGGCACTCCGGTTTCCTCCCACAATCCAAAAACATACATCTGTGTGTGTGTGTGTGAGTGACAAAATAGGGAAACTAAATTGTAAGCTCCATGGGGCAGGGACTGAAGTGAATGATGAATCTCTGTAAAGCGCTGTGTAAAATAGTAGCGCTATATAAAAATGAATAGATAATAATAATAATGTGGATAATTGGTAATTTATTTATCCTCATAAAACATGGTTATCTGCAGCTCCATCTGCACACTTGGGTAGCAAAGTGCCCATACATTCCTCAACATCAACTGCACTCCTTAGTACTTAGTACTGGAGAACTCCAGCAGCTTAGAGAGAAGGGGCTTAGGACTGCCCCTTCAGCCCGTCCGACCAGGCCGACCTGACTTGACCTGAAATGCTTAGAGAAGACCAGTGACGTAACTAGCCACTGTGGGGCTCCCACTGCAAGATCGGCACTTCGACCACCTCCCCCAGACCCCCCTAGTGGTAGTGACAGGGCAGCAGAGCACCCTTGGGGTTTGAGCCAAGTCGTAACCGCGACCACTGCAACCCCGTTAGTTCTGTCTGAAGAGAACCTTTGTTGTTGCCTTAGCATATTCAGCAGTGCTGGGAGGTTTGTGCAGTGATGGCGCTTGCTCTCTTGTGTTTCAGCATAACTGTAGGGTAAGCCCTTCAGCCTGCCTACCAGGGTTAATGTAGCCAGCCAGCCAGCCAGCCAGCCTGTGACTTAAGCTATCATGTAAGTTCCCAACTTACTAGATGTATAGCATTGTTGTACATACTCATTTAAGCTTGTAAACAATTCAAAAGGATTATAAAACTGGTGTATTAATATAATAACCATAACCCTTCAATTAAATCTAAATAAATGTACCATGCTTCATATGTAATACATGATAATTCTCTCTTTTTTTTTTCTCTCTGACCTTTCCTCTGCTTTTTACCATTTCCCCTCTTTTCAGTATTTTTTTACCTGGGGCCAAAACTTGAGTGTATTTAACAGATAATTATCCCTGTACATGGGATAAAAGAACATCTTATTAACAGAAATGGCAGCCAACTGCAATGCTAACTCATAGCCTTTTATAGGAAAGCGCCACCATTACTAATATTAAAAAGAACCTTGGGCAATATGCGCTTGCTTCCGCAGCCAGTGTGGTGACAGCACTGCCATTCACTTTGGCCTATTCCAGGGAATCCCAGGCAGTCTGGAGCGGGACAGCTAAATAGGTGAGGGCCTCGCTGTGGATTTATTTATTCTTTTAATTAGGCTTTAGTTTTCCTTTAAGACATTTGACAATTCCTGGTGAAAATACCGGAGTTCATACCATTAAACTTTTTTTTTTTCTCTAAAAGTATGCTGTTATAGAAAAAACTTTGCAAATGACTTTGCCACTTTAAATTTTTATAACATGTGATTTAGCCTTTAATAAATACCTGGAGCAAAGTGAACTAATTTGCACTGGAAATTTGTTTCATAAAATATAGGTCATCTTTGGCTGAGATATTAAGCTTTTATTTTGGAATCTAATGAAGTATGGATGCATCCCTGACCAGTAAATATAGTATCCAGTGTACATCATAAAATGGCAGAGTGACAGTTCCCTTTAATTACACCGGCACACACTGTACAGACCTTTTTATCCATGATTCTGTACCTTGCTTGACACAGTCATTTTCTGGTGTGCTTTGACAGCTAGTGTAACTTAAAAGCCGCACACTTAGCAAGATGATATTGGCAGTAGTGTTGATGTAAAATCAATATTCGCCTGTTTGTTAGGGGTTATGATAACTAGTTTGCAGGTATTATTTTGTTATGGAATAGATCCAGTTTACATCATTGTATCTTTTGTTACAGTTCCATGGGCTTGTTTACTCTGTTTCAGTTAATAAACTCTGGCATTTTTATTTAACGGGACCTGTTTTCTTGGGAGTAAACCTACGTACAGAGTGACTAATTAATTTCATCTTAGTTGGCTCAACTAAACAACCAAATCTTTGCATATATACTGTAGGTAGCTTAAATCTAGTGGACTATTAAAGGTCACTTTTAGGTAGTCCTTTACAAGTATTTAATCTGAGCCTAAGTCTAAAAGCATTGGGTTCGTGGTTGAATCCAATTGGGTTATTCCCTTGACTTTGGTTTTACAGGTAATTAAATGTGCAGCATTGGTATGCCCCCAATCCAACAGACAACCAGGAAATATATCCACACCGTTTAAAGGATATTAATTCATACCCACACATACATTGCCTATTTAGTGAAATCCCACTTTATAGCTGACTTTTACATACCTTTTCTCTTATAAGTATTTGTTGCAGGCTTTCTGCTCAAAACACTTCCGTCACTAAAAACACTCACACTAACTTACACATAAGCATTAATTAAAGCACATATATGTTTGTACTTCTTCATTCCTCTCATGGTGTTTTCTTTAAATGCTTCATGACTCCATTCACTAGTTATTTGTTACACAGATTGGTTCTCTGGACATTATCCAGCTGCATATCTCTCTAGCCTACTATTTTATCCATTGCAAACATAAGATACTACCACAACTAATACTTCTTGTTGGGTTATGTGGCTGTCCACTAGACACAATGTCTCTAACCCTGCTCCTCCCAGGGTTTTACACATTACAGCTACTTGAACACCTCTCCTAATGAACTATTCTCCCAGACAGTCCCTCAGGTTTATTCTAGGGTCAATGGAAACCTAAGTATACCATGCACTTTACACTGAATGCCCAGTCCCTTACATGTTCACTTGTCCACACCTGTCTGTGGGCAGACACGTATACATGGCAGGGCCCATAAGCATTTCACAGGTATGGTTAGCCTACATCGCCAGCTTTATTTGATGCCTGCATCCCCATTGAGAAATTGGTTGACATTGTTGGTATGGATTTATTTTTTTAACTTTGCCAATAGTGTTACATGGGGCTTATCTCTAAATTCATAAGAGACTAAATGATGTTATAATGAAGTGTTTTTTGTGCATTTACCTTTAGGTCTGCAATATTATACGACTGCAGAAGTCCTCAGGAAAACCACAGAACATGGCGGTTTAGCGGCCAGGTTGAACGAGTTACTTGGAATCACTTCTCACCTCGGAACTTTTTGGTAAGTATGTGCTCAATTACCCAACCGCTCAATTCTGTGATCACTAAGAGAAAGTATCGGTTCACTGATCATTCCTCTAACAACACCGCAGAATAAACCGAATAATCCCAGTACCAATCCCAGAACCTGCAGTAGTTATTCTTTTCCCTCTCTGAATTCTGTGACTTACATGAAACAAAGTCTGAAGGTTTAACAGTGCCACAAACTAGATACGTGAGAGCACTGCACAGTCTATAGTCCCTTAATCTCTGCCAGTAGTATCTTTCTATTCAGGCATAAATAAAGCAGACACTTTTATTATCATGAAGCTTGCAGCACCTTTATATAACACAATCCTCTGTCACTCTGATTTATAACCGAATAAAATGATTGCCTTTTGTGTTTGGTGATATTGTTTATTTTGAAATGCTCGGTATGTCACTGAAATTTCCTTTTAACTCAACAATTCCATTTCCTCAAACTTCATCATGGAGCAATGACTTTCAGCACAATGTTGCTGGTAAATGGATGGAGGGAATGAGAGTTAGCCATTGTGACTGACAGGTTGTATTGTGGGGAGACATAAGTGCCCCATCCTTGCGCTTGAGCCAATATTTTATTTTCCTCCAGTTCACTAACCTCTTCTGACCTATAGTGGCATTTACATATGCAGTACTATACCTTAGTGAGAAGCGTTTCTCACCAGTAGTTGTTTCATGTGACACAGAATGATTGAGTAGGTAGCGCTGATAAACTCCTGCACTAGGAAATGTGTGTGTGACGTACTGGCCAGTTTTCCATGAAAAGGTACCCTCTCCCCCCGAATATTTTTGCCCTTTTCATGGAAAACTGTCCAGTACACATCACACACACATTTCCTAGTGCAAGAGTTTATCAGTGTTGTCTACTCAATCATTCTGCGTTACATGGAACAACTACTGGGGAGAAATGCTTCTCACTAAGGTGTATAGTACTGCATATGTAAAGATGTAATCTGACTATAGTTCCCCTTTAAATAAGCAAAAATAACAAAACGGACAATCCATAGTGCTGCAAAAGGTTGAATGTGCCATCTTCACAAAGTCACAAACTATGACTGTTATTTATTTTTTGCTGTTACTAGTCTTTTAAAATACCACCCATCATTGGAAGTACTTTCTCCCAGCTAATAATACACTATTCCCTAGCAATTTGTATCATTAGCTTGCCCTGCATTAAGGGGGGTAATTCAGGAACGATCGAAGTACCCTTGCAAAGCTTCTCATCACTTCGCCAACATGGGTACGCGCTCACTGGTCTCCTGCACTTGGAGATCAGTGGTCAATTACACACAAGGAGATCAGTGAACGCTTTAAAGGTGCTTGGCAAGGCGACTCGAGTGCAGTGAATTACCCCCTCACTTTCATTAAAGTGAGAATTTGACTCACATCGCAGTGTATTCGTATTGGAGTAAGCTCCAATAGTTGCAAAATTGCTGCCACTTATTCACTAAGTGGCAGGTTTTCTTAGCAAAGAAGCGAAAACGTGTCAAACATAGTTTCTTTTTGTTGTACAGTGTAGTCAGTAGGAGCCCTTCCATTAACCCCCTAATTCAGCACTTTGATCTGGCTAAGAAAAACTTGTGAATTTGAAAGAATACACTTTGCCGAATTCACTAATTCAACAGAGCCCAACACTTGATGAATAATCTAATTACCTGTGAACGTGAACACAAAGTGCTCTGTAAGTCATCCTAAGTATCTGAATTGGTCGCAAAATCAGCCTCTCCTGTCCTTTTGTTAAACTTTTTTATTGTCGTTCAACATCTGTCTCATTCCTGTTGTACAGTTCCACGGAATATGCTGATGCTGAATAAATGATAGATTATATACAATAACGAATGAGAAATTCAGCATTACTACATTTATTATCTATGTTATGCTTACATAAGACATCACATTGCCTCCTGGGATTTAAATATAGAATATGTAGTAACATGTCTTAAAAACTAGAGAACTGATGAGGTTAGTGTGGCCTTAAACTGAAACAAATGTACAGTTTTCAGTAGCCTTCACTGTACAAAGCTATTGTCCTTGCTTGTGTTTGAGTTTATCACCCTTCAATACTCATTACTTATAGTTGTTTCAGTTGAACGGTCAACTATTCTAAAATCACAGCACGGGCTGGGCTTTCTACGGGACTGCATTTGTTAAACCATTAAACTTCATAAACACTCTAAAAGATGTTTATTTGATTTCACTTTTACCCATTAATGTTTTACTGGGCAGCCATTGAAGCCTCAGGCAAATTACCAACAGAAATTGATTGCACAAAGACCTATCTATGCAATGAGTTGGAAAGGTTCGATAATGGAGGTGGTCATTTCCTTTGATTGCTCCGTTTTAGATATTGTTAAATTAACATCACTCTATTTTTAGTTCAAATGAATGAATCAATACTTAGTTAGTTGAAAGTGCTTTTGTAATATTTGTACATGTTTGTTTTCAGGCTAGCACAGAAGATGGCTTTGTGTATTGTTTAGACGCCCGATCAGATAAACCAGTATTTACAATAAAAGCGCATGATGGAGAGGTGTCAGGTAAGGATCTTTACATCATAGTATTTAAAAAAAAAAATAGTAATAATAATGATTAAAAAAAAGGTTGTAATTGTGTGATGTAAGACTGCACAATTTTATCTCCTGTGCAAAAATTGTTTTTTTTTTGTTTTTGTTTTTTTTAATTAAAGGGACACATTGCACTCTGGAGTTGTACGGCCCACACAAAACACTGTAGAATGTTAGGCATACCCTGAGTCTGTTTCCCAAATGTCACGAACGGGTGCAATTTATTAAACTCAGAAAAGACTTTTCTGAGTTTAATCGGGAGAAGGCTTTGAAGTTTCCCCCGGTAAGTATCGCAAGATTTGCCTCGTGCGATACTTGCTGTGAGAAACTTTTTTTTTATTACATATATCTATGGAAAGGGAAGCCATACTGTATAGCTACCTTTCTATGGATATATTCAATAAAAAAAATTTGTCAAGGCAAGTATCACACAAGGCAAATCTCGCAATACTTACAGCGAGAACCTTCAAAGCTTTCTCCCAAGTTATTAAACTCAGAAAAACGCAAATGGCTTTTCCAAGCTGAATACATTTCACCCTAGACTGGATCATCATACTGTATAGGGATGATCTTGTTTGTTAGGCAACAAACACAATGTTTTGCACTCACAATACCATTTGTCGGGTGTTTCACACAAAAACATGGCCTGTTGGTGTATTGTCTGCACTATGCTGAAAATTTTTTTGCAAATCGCTCAAATTTGTTTCTGATTGTTTTAAACAATAAAAATATATGTGCAAACACGTGTATGATGTGCATTTGCAGGGAAATTCACATAAAAATGCTGAGAAATTCTGCAAAGTAGAGATAAAGTGAAACCTACGTTTTGCTGAAAGCAGTTCTTTGCAGCTACCCAGAATTCTTGCTTCCTGCGAACCATTACTTAGTTATCTTTAAGACAGTTGTTCACCTGACCTTCAGATATATTTATAACCTTTAATCTGAAGTTTATTTGTAAAGGTTATACCTAAATCCTACAGCTCAACAAAGCAGACTGCTATATCTATTGTTTCCTTATTTGTTCCCAGTCATGTTCTAATAATTGATCAGGGTCGTGTGTGTTCTCTGTCTGGTGACTCATAGTGTCAGTCGACCCAAGATTCCTTGAATCGTACTGCCTGCGTTTGTATCAAGTGCCTTATTGATTTTCTGCAGTGTTGCAGGATATGAAAATCTTGCTGACCTTTCCTCATTCTCTGCCTGCCATAACATTGTCCAAATCTGTGAATTATGTGCAGTTTTCCTCTAAAGGTGCTCAGAGCCAAGATACATCCTTGTTTCCCTCGTTTTAATGCAGAGCCAGCCTTAACTTGCTGATATTTTTATTAAATTACTTGGTAATTTGTTTGATAAAGTTAACTTTTTTTATCCCTAAATTTCCTAATATCTAATGTAGCTGATAGCACTCTATGGAGTCAAAGGGGCAACAGATACCTGTTATCAAAGATTATAGTACATGTAGTATTGAAGGCACAGTTTAAAACTAACTGGACAGCAATTTATATTGATATTACAGTTATGCATTATTAGTTTCCATTCCATTTTACTTATGTAAATCCATCTCCTTTGACCTTGCAACATCATTTGTTCACATCTGATTTGACTTTGCATTTTGTCTGTCCAGCGAGCTGCAGATGCTGTGAATATAATCAGCACAGTTAATGATAAACTGTGAAATGAAAGTGTTCTGATTAATGCCTTAGGTTTATAAAATGCACAGAATATTTAGAAACCTTTCTGTTATGAACATGGGAAATTCAGTATATAGATGGAGTTTACTTACTACGGCTATGTGCACACGGGCAGTTTTTTTTTTTTTTGGGGGGGGGGGGGGGGGGGGGGGAAGCATAAACACACTTAACTTGTAAATGTATTGTAACTCACCATGCATTTACTGTGAACTTTTGCCATGCATTTTGTTATTCTGAAAATCCTTTTATATTTGAAAACATGTTAACGGATGAAAACTTGTGCATGATGCCTCTGAACTATCTGATAGAAATGCACTAATTGAGAAACTGATAATTAATTGGGCATGTGTACAGCACCATACGTCTACATTATGGGGGTTATTCACTAAGGTGCAAATTCAACTGTCGAATTCTCAAACAGCAGATTCCCATAGCAAATCAGTGACTGTGACAAAATCCCCAATTGTAAAATCACAACCGCGACAATTTTTAAAGTTGCGACTGTGACAGTTTTCCATAGTAAAGTCGTGACTGTGACAGTAGCAGTCTATTGCGACTGTCTTTAGCTGGCAAATTCACACCTATACGCAACAGTTTGGTCTTTAGTGAATAACCCCCTTTAAAAGCACAAAAGAATTGTCTGTGTGCATGCATCTTAATTCCATGGGGAATAGTGCTTCCTTAAGTGTCTCCTATTTGGCAGAAGCGTGGAAAAAAATATATTTTTGTCTAGATTATGAATATTTGTTTTATTTTTTTCAGTATGTTGTAAAAATGCGTTGTTTGAAATTCTTATCTGATTTTTATAGCATATTGTGTAATGTAAAGGAGAACTATAACGATACAAGAAACTTACCTTACTTACCTATTGTTTCCCCCTTCCCCAGGGCTGGCATTGAGTAGTCAGATTAATGGATGCCTTGTGACATCATCAGAGGATAAATATGTGAAGATCTGGGATATTCTTTTGGACAAGCCAAGCCTGATTCATTCAAGGAATATGAAAATGGTAATGCATACTTTTTAAACAAAATTAACAAAATACACCCTTTGCAAATGCATTTTTTTTAAAGAACATATGAAGGCAAAAACTATACTTTTAATATTTATCCCAAAATAATAATTTTCTAGTTTTATTGTAAGGTTTCCTGACCATTATTACCTCCTTTCTTCCTTGATGGCCTTTTAGGCTAATGGCCATTTTTAGTAAAATCCCTGTTGAAACAAGCTTGGAATAAAACAGTATTACTATTTGTAAATCTGTTGACCGTTATTGACAATGACATTATTAACTATTACGTGCCTCTGATTTACTGTCTGTGGGACACTGTACTACAGGTGGCTTCTTTCAATTCAGCTGCAAGCAGCCAGTGCCTTGTGAGATTCTTGGAGTTTGAACTTGTGGTATATTTAGTCATCGTTATTATCTCATGTTGTCATTTTCTTGTGTAATTCCGCTAAATTGTTGGATGAAGCAGTAATGCCTATCTCGTTTTCTTCTCTCTATCCTCCATTAAACATGTATTTATTGGTGCTTCCATTCCACAGGGTGTCTTGTTTTGTGCTTCTTGTTGCCCAGATTTGCCCTTTGTGTATGCATTCGGTGGTCAAAAAGATGGCCTGAGAGTATGGGACATCTCTACAGTGTCTGCAGGTAAGCATTACAGACTAGAGCATTCATTTTAACGGTGTCCCATTTAGATTGACTTGGCAGTTATTCCTACATAGCACTTGTAAAAAAAAAAAAAAAAAAAATGTTTAACCCCCACCTAGTCTTATTGTTTTCTATGGAACTTTAATTCATGAAGTCCCCCAGAAAGCCCAGTTTGACTGATCGTCGGAGAGCAAGAGACAAATCAGACCAATAAAAACCAGGAATTAAATTTCAAAGACGACATTTTTACAAGTATAACCGCCATTTGACAACCCAAATACTATTTTTTTCCCTTCCTGCTTTTACTGGATCTTTCATATGTAATTACCCTTACAAGCATGAATAGGGTGCCTGCTCAACACAGAATAATAATAATGAATTGGAAAACCTCACAGTTTCCATATACAGTCGTTTTCCATGCAGTTCCAGCTGCAGGCCACGTTAATCATTTAAAACTCTGTAGAGAAATACAAAACACATTATTACCTGTAAAATACTTAGAAGCACCAATGTATTGGATGGGGAATAACTATGTTACTGCAGCTGGTTATGTGAGTGTTTTATTCCTAACAATGAAATTGCTGCTGGGTAATAAATCCAAACTCCACCCCTAATATCTGTGGCTGAAGTACAATTCTCTGCAACTCCTGTCTCCCACGCCTAAGGTTTCACTAGCAATCCAGACCATCAAAGGACCAGTAACACCAAATAATGAAAAAAAATAAAATCCCTTTGGGATTGGCGTCACATTTAGTCTTATGTATTACTTGTAAAATAAAATTTAAAAAATGTCCTCTTTGAAGTTGAATTCTTGATTTGTATTATTCTGTGTTTTTCTTAAAATGTTTCTTATTTTGTTTTTCTCTTTGCTGATTGCAGCCATCTTTTATCTGTTAAGTGTGCAAAAGTGCCATTGTTTTCTGTAGAAGCTTAGATATAAATGACTCGGGAAGTCCAAAAAAAAAGAAAAACATTAGAAAAAATTAGGAATTCAACTTCAAATAGCGCTGTTTTTACTACAGGTAAATTGCAGAGTCATATGACTCGGTCATGTGGCCCAAAGCCGAATCAAGGCGGGTCAGCAACCCTGCTTTGACCCAGCTGAAAACCATCCCTGAAGTGGACCTTTCAGGTGTGGTTTTATGGGGAGGAGTTTCTAAAATTATGGCCCTGATGCACCACAAAACTGAGGGGCTTATTCACGAAAAGGCCGTTCAGTCACAGAAAGGTCGGAATTCACATTTATTTGTCGCTTTCCAATCTTCACATATTCCACAAACTGTGCAAAATTGAGAATTTGCGACCAGTTCAGACGCTTGTGACAGTTGCGGTCTTATGGACCTCTTCACATCACTTTGCATGTAATTCAACTACTCGTCAAGTCTGTCGCAGTAGCAAATTGGAAATGAGGGGGCTGATGGTAGGGCTACTACTGTCTGATTTCTATGCGAATCTTCTGTTTAGTGAATAAGGAGTAAAGAATTTGCGACTGCTAGTGGCAACCCGAAGTGATGAGAATTTACTTCGACAGTCAAATTCTCCCTATGATGAATAAACCCCACTGTGTGTGTAATGTCCATGGATGCTCTAAGCTGTTTAAACGCAAGTTTTTATTTTAAAGTACAGACATAAAGCAAATACTTTTGTACACACATTAAAAAAAAAAACAATTTCTGCTGCATAAAACAGGTGTGTGGGGGGAGCAGCCTACAATAAAACAGAATCTTGCTGCATTTCCGTGAATTGATTAACAATGTTTTTACTAACTTACTGACATTGTTTACTCATCTTCTTTATCCTAGTGAAAGAAGCATTTGGAAGCAGAGAAAGGCTAATGGTCTCCACTTCAGTGGATCTGGCAGCTGGGAGCAGCTCCAGCAACAATGCAGACAAAATGGAATCATAGAATGTGACTTTTCAGTTGATTAAGACAGAATTATCCTTTTTATACCCAGTGGCGAGAGCAGCGACCTTTGAATATCAGTGTGAAGTTATTAACAGCAGACCAGTCTATAAAATTAAGTCTAAAAAGTCTGCAGTTAATCAGATCCTTTTTTTTTTTCTTAAATAAGATGTTCATGGACTGGTTATAATTAACCCTGTGTAAAATTCTGGGCCAGAACCTGATCTGTATTCCTTCCCGTATTGTCCAAACCTATGAGGTTATCTAGAGTCATAGAAACATAGGGGTTATGTTCTCCTGATATATTAGTGTATTGTCAGGGCTGCTATGCTGAAATATGGTATTTCTATCCAAAATGGCTTCCTGGGAATAACTGACTTCAGGTGAAGGAGGTAGTTCAGATATAATATGCAAGCTTGGAAACATTATATAAAGGTTTAGTCGGTGTTCTTCTAAGGAAGATGTATTTCTATAAAACGTGTACTATAAGAAATATTCAAGTTCAAGGTAAGGAAAAAAAAAAATAGATTTCATACTTTCTGGCCCCCAGATTGTTTTACATTGACATTTTCAGAAAATGAATTTAGCCAATATTTTCATGCTTGAAAGTGTTTTTGCCTTATCTGGCCTCTGGTTTAGACGCAAAGGTTATGTTGTTTTAATGATTTTGTACTTCTGTGAAGTTATTTGAGATTGATTTAGAATGCCATTAGAGAGTACAGGGAGTGCATAGACTTTACTCCAGTGGTTCAAAGCCTTTCAAAGCGCATACCTGCTAGAACATGCTGGGTGTTGTAGTTGTGATGGCTGTATCACACTCTGAATAATACAGAGACAGAAGGGAACTTTGCTGTAGTGCGTTAAATCATTTAATCCGAAGAGCAGTTTGCTTTTCTTATTTCAAATTTAGCAGTGGTGTACATATGCGCCAGGGGTCCCGGAGCAGGATCAGCCCCGTGGCCCACTCCCCTGCAACGCTGCTTTCTCCCACACCCTGCAGAAAAAAATAAAGAGAACTTTCCAGAACCTGAGGGGGGGGGTGGGTGAGGGCGCTCTGGTGGTTTGGCCTGGTTGCAGCTGAAACCCCCTAAATTTCCACCCTTAAACTTAATAGAACTGCTTAATGATGAGTGGATTGAGGCAAACTGTTTTGCTAAGCCAGTACATACCAATGTGGCATGGCTTCCATCATCATAAGTCTCTCAGTGCAACAAAAATAGAGCATCCCCCCCCAGAGCCTGGTGTTGCATACAGAGCATTTATTTACTGATCTGATCAGTGGGACCATGTTGCCCCAACGATCAGATCTGCAGATATTGTCTGATTTTGTCTACAGCTTCTGCAGCCATAAATTCCTATCTATACCCACCTTACACATGGGAAAATATTAATAATGGGAATTAGTGGCACTGAACCATCAGACATACAATTCCCCAGCAGCCCCTATGTGCGGTGCTATAGTAGCCTGGAAATTTCCGAATACTGTGTGATCATGCAATCAGTGTTGGATTTACATCGCAGGAGCTTTATAGGCACAGAGGGGGTAGTTCACCAAGCAGCGAACTTGCTTTCCGGATCCTTCGCATCAGTACGCATACCCGGTTATGCGCTCGCTGATGTCCTGCACACGGTTTAACGCTTTAAAGGGATTACAGTCTCGGCAAAGCTCGCTAGGCTAGACTCGAGTCACCTTGCGAGACTGGAATCCCTTTTAAAGCGTTCGCTGATGTCCACGTGCAGGACATCAGCAAGCGCATAACCGGGTATGCGTACTGATGCAAAAGGATCCGGAAGGTAATTTCGCTGTTTGGTGAATTACCCCCAGAATGTTTGGTGCCTTAATGCCACACCTACTATCTCTGTCCACACTCCTTTGTAAAAAATAAACAGGCTAAGTTATACAGTGAGGTGAAGTGCTGCGTGACTTATAATTTCATGCAAAGTGGAATAAATGTCAGAGTCAATATTTGACTAATAAAAATACTTCACGTTTAGAATGAATTCCTTTGATTCCCTCTGTCTATGTCCCTGACTAGGAGTGAGGCATCCTTCATACTGAGCAGCCTATGGGAAACTCCAGCCCTGCATGCAGGTTAACCTGTACATTGGCATCTAGAGAACTCTAAATGTGCCGTATTTGAGCTAGTGTATAAATAAATACATATGAACTCACTAAGCATGGACCATGTGTGTGTATAAAGCAGAGTGCATGTAGTCTGTATAGTACATTTACATTATACCAATTCCTGAAGTGTTTAGGTGCAATTACCATACATTTTCGGCACACGTTGAAGCAATACATTTACTATTTAGTGATGGAGTAGTATCTCTTCTAAAAAAGATAGACTTAGTCTGTGCCCGATGATTAAAAGGAGGGACCTGTTTCATTCTAATTTTATTCATTAGATTACTGTTGTATTACATACCACATAAATTCTAATTACTGAATGGAGAAGAAGGGATTTTATTTTTTTTTTCTGCAATAAAGTTTGAACTAATAATCTCAATAATTTCACATCCTTCATTTTATTCAGCAGCATCAGTTTTACAATATAAAAAAGTGACACAACTCCTTCTGACAAAGTTCAACACATAAACTCTGTGCTAGTGGATAGCCAATCTGCTAGCCTTACAGCTGCTGTTGTAGTAAAACTTCCAATATTGCTGGTCAGCAGAGGCTGGGAATTGTTGTTAAAGAGCCAGAGGCTGGACACGCAGTGGCGTGATTTTATTAAGTAACTGGTTAAACAAAAACAAATAAAAACAGAAAACTTCTTACAATTTTGTCGATTTTTGGTTTTGTTTTTCCCTATTAAATAGGGTTATGCTGGAACTTTCACAATAGCAATTATGTTACAATTGATTTTTATATTGCAGTTTGAATGGGCGCATTAAATAAAGATGAACAAACTTAGGTTATTTTCTGTGTAAGCCAAGAAAAAAAAAAAATCTGTAAATGTTCCAGAACACTGTTAAAACTGCTAGCGGCGGGCATATAAGGTATTCCACAGAGCAGTATAAATAGGCAGACAGGTGTAACAGAAATTACTTCTGAATCCCCTAGATGTATGTCTGTATTTAGCCAGCACAGGCTCCATACTAGTGTTTGTGTCGAAATGTAGCCGCAGCTCTCATATTTGAAATCTTTCTTAAAATCTTTCTGACCAGTGTCTTGTCAAATTTGCCCTTGCTATAATCCTCCATTTTGAATTTAGCATAGCAGCAAGCTTTGTATATGTTTTTTTTGCTTTAGGTCCCTTTCAGGCAACAGCCTTTGGCTTGTCTAGGCCAGTTTTCCCAGCATGCATTTAAAGTCCATATTTGGAAAAATAAACTTTATCTTGTGAGTGATGCAACTTCAGAGCATTTTTAAAGCAAATTAAAGGGAAAGTAATTCAAATAGAAATGCATTCATACCATGTTTTTACAAAAATAAACCCTACCCCAAAAATAAGCCCTAGCTTGATTTTTAGGTTTTTTTTTTTTGTAGGGTAAAAGGAGTGCATCAGGAGGCCAGGATTACTCCTATGTCCAGCCTCGACGCATCAATTGTTCCCGGTGCTCCACATGACCATGATATCACATAGCAGTCTCCCCCCATAAATATTTTTATTCTATTTAATAATAGGTTTAATATCAAGTCAGGGCTCCTAAACATGGTCAGAGTGAGTCTTTCATTATGCACAAGGTTTAAAGCTACTTAACCCTTATAACTAAAAAAAAAAAAAAAATAAAGAGATTGAGTTATCAATCAGTTGCAAGCAGTTGATGGTAACTGAGAGTTTAGGGACAGTTAAAATAGCGAATATCTCAAAATAATGCAAACAAAATTACCATAAGATAAAAATGCCTTTATACTGCTTCTGGATATAATGGATCATCTACATAAATGACATTTATGATGGACATAGCCTTTAATATAATAAATTAGCATTTTTGGGGAAGGTTAACTAAAGCAATCCGTGCTTTTCAATATATAATTTCATGGAAACGGGATCTCCTGTGTAATGGAAAATTTTACACCACCATCCTGTGAGGTGCATATTTAATCATTTTAAATTACACATTCATTAAAAATTACACATAATTAAACATTTTATTTATTAAAAAAAAAATGAGGACTTGGAATCAATTTTTATATGGTTAGAAATAAATTACCATGCTGCGTTTTGACAAAAATATGCAATTTCTACAGAACTGTTTTTTGTGTGTGATTACATGATTACTTTTATTTTTCTTGACTAAAGAAATGTATATAAAAGTTTATTAGCCTGTGCTCATTTTCAAATGTTAGTTTACCTTAAATTCAATTTCCTCTCTTTACGGTTCAGTGTGTTCATCGGTTTCCAGCGTGGGTCGGATATTCTGTAACTATTCCATCCGTGTTTACATCTTACCTTGTGATGAAACAAATGTACAAACCACAAAACAATTAATCTGCATGGCACCAGTTTGTCAAAAGCGCGGAATTTCTACCTGTTAGGCTAACGGAAATTAAGTTCCTTAGATTTAAATGGATCTTAATTATGCCGTAATCTTATTTCATTACAGCATTACCTCTAGCTAAACTTTCCTTTTAAAGATGAAATTATAGAGGAAGACATTTTTTTTTTAAAGGGGGAATAAATCACAAGTTCTTGTTTTTTAAGTTTTCTTTCTTTTAAGATTGATTCCGTGAACATTCGTTTGCATAGTTCTACCCAAGGCTCTCTGTTGTTAAGAGTGCCAAAGACTTACAAAAAAAAACCCAGTTTAAAAAGTGCTCAGGGAAGCACTAGGAACATATTAAGAGGTGTTTCAGTTGGTTTACGTACTCTTTTAATACGCTACGTATAAGGCAATGGCTTTGAACATTTGAATTCATTTTATTGGCTTTTAATTATTGTAATAGCTTTATATTAAACCACTTAGTCTTTGGCTGCATCCCACTGAAATTCCTCTAGGTCATGGGTTAGTAGATGGAGAAGCAGATGGAACCTCCACTTTCTCCCAATGACTTAGTCCTTTTTAGTTTAGTTTTAGTTTTTAGTCTAGAAAATGTTTCGCTTTTTTTTTGTTTTGTTTTTTAATTGATTTAACTTTAATAAGCTTTACAGATTACTTTCCAACATTTGTTACTGTGTGGCCAAATAATTATCTCAGTGATGAAGGAGAGCCATTTGTCATCCCAACAGTAATAATGTTTTTTTTTTTATTGTTTCTGATGCGCAGAAACCAAAATTAACTCCCAACAACCTTTCCTTCTATGATTTAAATCTCATATCTCAAACTATCCTTCTTACTATGTATTATATATTCTAACTATATGTTATCTAAACAATTTATTACATCATTTAGCACATCATTTTTCTTACCTCTATCAGTCATGATCTAAAACAAGTCATAAAGGAATCAAGCTACTGACACAACTCTGATCTACACTACCTTTTCTCTGATTCAAAGCTACTTTCAACGTAGAAGGATTTCATCAGTGCTGCTGATGATCAGCCCATTATCTCTACCTCCTTTGTTTTTCAGACCTTCCACCTGTGTTTTAAATATGGACTCTCCTTTCTCGTGATTTACATGATGCTAGATTGTAATTATTCTGGGACAGGGACCTCCAGCTTCTTTAAAACATTCTACACCTGATACTTAAACAGTCATGCACCTTCTTGTCGGTGTAATATACTTTGTAAATATATTGTTATTCTATATACAGACTTATAATGTTCAGCGCTGCAGAACCCAGCAGTTCTATACAGTATAAATAAATACATGCCTATAAACAGACTACTCGGTCCTCTGTACTCTATAGTGTTACCTACTTTGTCGGCAGCTCTTTTGCCTCTTTCATTCAGTCACCTATAACTCAATATTTTTATGGATGTCATACAAATGTAATCACCAATACCTGTGATGTATACTGCTACTAATTATATTCAGAATATATGAAACATTCTTTGCCTTGCAGCGCTGGGTTCCGGGTTCAATTCCACCCTGGTCTTCATCTGCATGGAGTTTGTATGTTCTCCACATACTTGCGTGGGTTTTCTCCCACAATCCAAAACAAAAAGTGCTACGTAATATATCAGCCCTATATAGATGAATAAATAAAATTCTTATGCTTCAAAATGCAATGAATTATAGAACATGTGCTACCAATCTCAATTTGACATGTCCCTTACTATTATCAACTTGCTCCTTATAGATTTCCAAACCATTGTCTCAAAGTTATATTTAACCTACTTCTGCCTCATACATTGTCTTATGCTCACCATGGCTACTATAACTTCCTTCTAATTTACTGACCATCCATTTGTCACCTTTTCAGATTCTTAATAAACAAATCTGATAGAAGTGTCTGTCCTGATTATCAGACACTACCCCAAAATTTGCATTATGCTCTGCATTTTGTTAATCTACTCTTTCCTTGCCTCCTTTCACAGCTAGACTTCACAGTTACTGAAAACCAAGGCTAAACAATAAAACATAATGCCACTGTAGTTATAAACTCGACTTGCCAGCTACTCAGATCACCAATCATTGAATCAACCCAATCACCACCTTCCTACCTACCTTCCTAGAGTTCACAACCAACATTAGTTCACACACTTCCTGCCTCATCTCAACCAATGATTGCTTTAATCAATCATCACCACCACATTCACGGTTCACAGCAATATAACAATGACAATCAAACTGATTTTTTTTAAAGTCACAAGTTATATGGACATCCTATTACACTTTCTATCTGTCTGTTAATTGGCTTGAAATACATTATTTGCTATTTATTAAATAAAGATACCCATGGAACTGTGAGATATTTAAAATGGTCATTTGCCCTACTCTGCCGCTAGTACAATGTCTGATAACTGTTGTAGGAACGTTAATTGCAGCCTTATATTCTCCATAGAAAAGGAAATCTTCAGAGTTGAGCGTCAAGGTAAATAGGAAATAATGTAATTCACACACTTAATGTTACTTGGGTTTTCATTTGTCATTCAGTTCGTTTTATCTTTAACAGAAGTGTGCGTGATTTGACAGTTAATGTGGCATACATCTTCTGTGTCAGAGATAAGGGAAACATTATGTCTCTATTATCTAATAGAACATTTATAATTATTAATATTATTAAACTCACACCTCCTCCCCCAGGCTGCTTTCTGTTACTGCCAATTAGTTCTATCCACAGTGAACCGCTAAATGACATCACAAGTAGTAAATGCAATGCTTTTTAGACAGATGTAATGTGGTGACCTTTCCAGCAGACACCATCCTTGTGGATAGAGCAGTCTCTCAGTGTGTGTTAGATGTTTCACTAGATTTATGCTTTTTTTTTTTTTATTCCTTAATACAGTGTTCATCTCACTCTTGTTAAAATCATACTTTTAACACTAACTCTACATCAAATCTAATATTTAAAAAAAAGACTAAGGGAAAAATGTAAGATACTCAGAAAACTCCGATTTCGCATTTCCGAATTTATGCCTGCGAGATCTCGGAAGTTTCTCACTGTAAATATCAATTAAATTTCACCCTAAAAATTTTTTTTTTTTTCCCCTCTGGGAGATTTAAACATGAGACTTAGGGACATATTTATCACAGAGTAAATAATTTGCATAAATTTCCCATGTCTGGGAATCTAGTAGCAGAAGTATGTGTGTATAATTTTATTTATAAAGTGCCACAAACATATGCAGCTCTGTACAGTTCAGTATAAAAATAAAATACAGACATGGGAAATTGCATTAAACAATACAGTATAAGATCACAAGGATACATCACTTTAAGTGCTAGGTTGAGGTTGGCACAAAGAGGTTGGGGTCCCTGCCCCATAGAGCTTACAGCCTATTTGGGAGGAAGACTTACATACACAAATGGGTAATGAGAGCTGTGACAATGTGTTGAAACACAAGTCCATAAATAAATAAATACAAATATTAAGCATAAATAGCTAAGTATTAAATAAAATATATACATAGAAATTAGTGATAAATAACAGTGTTAGTACCCCAAAAGGTAGGATTTCGGTTTGGCTTTAAAAGTGCAGAGGGAATGTTCCTGGTGAAGATAAACCATTTTCTGTCTCTGCCCCTAACATCTGGAATTCTTTAAGATGAGAAAGGGCAGTAGTGGTGTGTGGCATGCAAAGCTGGTTGCTTTGGGAGGAGTGCAGTTGACATCTACGAACGTATGGGCATACGAGAGAGGAAATGTAATGAGGGGCAATAGAGTGCATTGAATGTCAAAATGAGAACACTGTAAATGATTAGTTTGCTACAGGGAGCCAAGGAGCAGAGAGAGATTGGGGGAGAGGCTGTCCCCTCTGGGGTGACAGGGAGACCATTCTGGCAGCAGAATTTAGAATAGACTGGAGCTGGTAGTTAGTGAGGCACACTGAGTCCAGCGTAGATTTTTTTAAGGATGGGTTTAATACAGGTTCATTTAAAAGAAGAAGGACAAGTTCCAGAGGACAGGGAAGAGTTGAACAGGTGTGATAGGGCAGGCACAAGGACAGACTCACATTAAAGAAGAAGGCACGAGGTCAAGCAAACACATCATGAGAAAGGAGGAAGAGAGAAGCTGAGAAACTTCAGACTGAGTAACAGGAGAAAAGGAATTCAGAAACTCAGAAGGAGACGTAGATGGAGTTAAATGTCATGTGTCATCTTCCCTGTCAGCCTGCCCTTTCTTTCCCCAGTTCTGGGTAGGCGGGGCTAAATAATGATTGACATTATAGCTCCTCCAATCAGATCCCTTACATCATGATCTAGCAGGGATCTTGATTGGAGGAGCTATAATGTCAATCATCATTTAGCCCCGCCAAACCTGGGAAAGAAAAGTCAGGCTGACAGGGAAGATGACAGAGAGAAACACTGTATAAAGCTACATTTTTTTTTTATATTTATATATTTACAAAACATTTATTTCATTTATTTCACAACCTAAATTAGTATTAGTCTTGTGGTGACAGGTGCACTTTAATGTAGAAAGTGATTATTATAGAGGTATTGCCTCCTTTAAACAGAAGAGGTCATTGCTACACTTTAATATGCCTATTTATGATTAATTTTCTAAAATACACCCCGCCCCTCCCCATGTGGCCGGGAACTCTCAGAAAGTACTGCAGGACAATTTACTCCATCTACAACCTAAATTATTATTAGTGTTTTGCGGTGACAGGTGAACTTTAATGACAATACACTTGCAATAAGCATGAATTATTATAAGCAAGGACAATGATATCATTTTGCCTCATTTTGGTCCCTGATATTGTTGAAGGAATATAGTCACAAATTACAAAAAATAGTTTTTTCACTTTTATTTCACTTTCTGATAATTCCTAACTCAGTCTGGCATTTGGTTGTCACATTTGTAAGCTAGAACACTAAAAGCAGCCCTGCAGTAAGCCCCAATTCATCAGTTTTATTTTGGGAAGTCAAATCTATGTATCAGGCCAGTACACCTTGGGAGAATTGTCACTTCATCACATGGTGAATACCCTAAACTGACAGAGAGACGCAAAGTGATTTGCAAATACGCATTTGTTATGACACTATTTATCAAAGTCGAAAAATGATTTCAACTAGTATATCGATATATTGGTTTTTTTTTAAATAAAATAGAACAAAAAGAAAGTTGCTGCTGCCACGATCAGTATTTATTAAGCACCCTGTGACTAATTTAGTCGGCCAGAAATATTTGTCAGATTGGAGGGTTGGGAACCCATAATTCTCTATGGAGATAGTTGCACAGAAATTTTTGTGTCACAAATAGTTTACAAAAATTGTCCAATATCGAAAATAACTGCAATAAAAAAATTCTCCACTGAAATCAATGTAAAATGCAATAGATTTAACATTGCAATTTTTTTTTTTTTGTTGCAAAAAATTTTAGTCAACGTTTAAATAAAGTCATAGGGAATTCACCATAGTGCGAAATGAGGTCCGGATCCTTCGCCTCACTTCGCACAGACTGTTATGTGCTCGCTGATGTCCTGCACGCGGACATCAGCGAACACTTTAAAGGGATTCCAGTCTCGGCGAGGCGACTCGAGTGGTCTTGCCGAGACTGGAATCCCTTTAAAGCGTTCACTGATGTCCGCATGCAGGACATCAGCGAGCGCATAACAGTCCAGATCCTTCGGCTCACTTCGCACTATGGTGAATTCCCCCCTCAATCAGTAAGTATTCATAACTAAAAGTCACTTTATAGGAGCAGTATGGCAAAAATAAACCACATTTAATTATGTTAATTACTAACTTTTATTAAATGCATTTTATTATCAATTAAAAAAAAAATTCTCACATGGGAGAGCATGGACGTCGTCAGCGTAACATAGGAAATGCTGGTGCAGGGCTTCACTATCAGCGTGGCTGGAGAGGGCTGCGCATCTTAAAAGGGATCTGGAGATTCGAGACACTGTAGAGTCACCAGCAGAGAATGAAGATGGAGTCAACAACACGGAAGTGCTGTACAGCACTTCTTTACAGGTAAGAATTTTTTTTTAAACTGATAAAATGCATTTAATAAAAGTTAGTAAATAACATAAATAATTAAATGTGTTTTGTTTTATTTTTGGCCACACTGTTCCTTTAAATATGGCAACTAAAATTAAAACAAGGGCAAATTTGTCAAAATGACCTTGAGAAATATCCCCCATACTGTAAAAAAACCATACAACAAAAATTACCAATCTTTGGTAAATATGTGAAGTTGTTACAGTGTTTAATTGTCACAGAATCAAACATATATGGGACAATTTGCACTTTAATAAATATGCCCTTTTGGGTTTTTACCCCCATGTCAGGTCTCGGGGTTTGGGGCTAAATTCTCAAGCAACCCAGAACTACAATTACTCTCCACTACATAGGTGTATGCAGGCCCCCTTATAACGGGTATTTGCGTAGCGATGTCATGGCGTGCGTCACAATGTGAAGAGATGATGTCACAGCCAAGCATCATGATGTGATACACAACATGCAACATCAATTATGACGTCATGGCCGTGTGTCACTATGTCCCACAACGTGATGAGGTCACCTACATTTTACTTTGGTGTGCATATTATGCTGATGACTCCACAATCTTCATATTCTCCACTACATTACAACTGGAACAGCTTGGCTGACACTTCTGTTCATACTGGGATGGAACAACTGAAAAAGCAGCTTTATGGTTCATATAAGTTAAAACTGGAACTGGTTTAATTATTCAATTTAATAGGTTGCATGAGCACATTAGTAATAATCAGTCGGGTCAAGCAAATTGATTCCTACAGTGTAAAAGTTTCTATTTCTGAATCTCACGTTGAGCTTAGAGTTCCCAGATATGATCTTATTGACCTTCTGATTTATGTTTATTAGTTCAGTTTCAGATTTTTTAATAAGGTTGTCTCTGCCAAGATGGGGAATACCCAGCATGAGACCAACTGAGTAGTTTGTTCTGGCTGCTGATCTGCAAGAGGCAGTGGTGGGAAACCATGGCTTATTTTATGTAAACTTTGTAATGCTTCCACATGTACAGTTTAGAAAAGAGGCTTTAGGGGGCCCTCAGAGAGCTTGAAAACCATCATGCCATAAGTTAAGAAACTAAAAGTAGAATGTAGGATACAAGAAAATTATATTGACTAAAGAGTGGAATTAAGAGACCCAAATAAAATGTTAATATTGGTGGGCCCCTGATCTCTTTTTTCCTGGGGGGGGGGCTCTGATCTCTTGTTTCCTGGTTGGCCCCTGATCTCTTGTTTCCTGGTGGGCCCCTGATCTC
>WMED01001565.1:0-27043 GCA_019650415.1 Pipa parva
GCTTTAATGTACTTTTTGCTCAGCAGTGGTTTTCTTCTTGGAACTCTGCCATGCAGGCCAATTTTGCTCAGTCTTTTTCTGATGGCGGAGGCATGAACGCTGACCTTAACTGAGGCAAGAATCCAACCAGGAAGTAAAATTATAAGGAGCTGCTTATCTGCTACACAAATGGAATAATTAATACCTTTCCTCACATAAAAGACTGACTAAGTATATTAGAAAAAAAATGTATTATGCATTTACAACACGCATTACTTTTTATTAATCAGGTTGGACTGTTCCTTTAAATGGGTGTGAATGCTGGTTGCACAGGTACTTATTTGTCATGGAGATAAACTGAACTGGTAGTTAAGAAGTAAGGCAATGCTCATTGGGAAATATATGCAAATGCATCTCTCCTGAAGGAAAGGAATCAGTCTGCAAATGCTACTATTAAAACAGGGTGACATCTGTGTATGATATCCCACCCACCAGGTTTTTGCTTTGTGTTTTATTAATCTATACCAGGGGTGGCGAACCTTTTTGGCACGGAGTGTCAAAAAGGTGACCTTAATCACCAGCGTGTCCCCCAAAGTGACGGCGCTGGTGTGTGATGTCATCACGCTGGCATTGGGGGAGGAGCGCGCACGCGTCAGGGGAGGAGAACTCCCCTGCGAGCAAGCGTTCCTTCAGTGCAGGCCACGGACCCGGCCTGAAAACTGTCAGATCGGGTGCGCGGCATATACTGAAGATAGGCTTGGCTATGGCTCTCATACCAACAGAGAGGGCTCTGTGTGCCCTCTCTGGCACGCATGCCATAGGTTCGCCATCCCTGATCTATACCATCTTTAAATGTTATGTATACATTATAGGACAAGGACAATTCCATGTTAGCTGTATTTATGCTGAATTTTATTTCAGTTCAGCTTTTCACTTCCTGAGGGCTAATATGCAATTCCAAATGTAAATGTGTGATTTGTATTTTTCAGCATTCACAGATTTAAGACTGGGAAGTGAAAGACAGACAGATGAGATTATACTTTTCTTTCATTTTGAACAACTAACTTTCTGTGAGAAACTTCTGACTAACAGAGAAAGCTATTTGTCTCATTGGATAGCTTGCATGTAAATCTAGCAGTTAAATCAATTAAAGGAGACCTAAAGTAAAAAAATAAAGAAGAACTGTTAAAATACTTACCTTATACAGAGCCGATTGATTACAGCACAGCTCATGCTGTGATTGTAATTAGCCGGCAGCCAAAGCTTCCCCTGATGTCTCCTTCACAGCGCGCTGGCTGACTGAGAAGTCAGCGCGCAGCTCCTTCTTCTCCTTCCCCAGCCTCATACATCATCACGCTCATTGCGGGGAGCGTTCTCATTGGCCCCTGCAATTAATGTGATGATGTTTAAGCCCTTTTTCACCCAAGGTGAAACAAGGTGGGAGGAGCTTCACACTGGCTGACAGTCAGCCAGCTTTGTAAAGGAAGTATCAGGTGCCGGCTAATCACAGCACAGCTCATGCTGTGACTGTAATCAATCGGCTCTGTATAAGGCAAGTATTTTAACAGTTCTTTATTTTTTTACTTTAGTTCTCCTTTAAATTAACATTGAGGGAATACTGGGTTCTCTTCAAATCAAACAGAATTGATTGAGGGGTTTCCTCCATTTTATTTAGAAACACATACCTTTAATATCCTCAGTATAACGAGGCTGATCATTACATGGTAAAGTAATTTATCAGCCTTGGAAGTACAGTAATTTTAGAGAGGTTTTGTGTCAATGTAAAAGTGTTGCCTAAAAAATATCATTTTTAGTTGCACAGTAATCAGTGCAGCTATATACCTCATGCATGACACTACCTTTAAATTAGGGAAGCTTATGAAATATAATTTATTCTTGGCTGCAAAGATTTCAATACAACCTGCTTTCTTCATTCTATAGGTCTTCTTCTTAAAGGAACAATCAGGCCAAATTAAAAAAAAAAAAACATTTTTTAATTTAGGCTTATTAACCCCTTTTTGCCAATACAATTTACTATCAATTTTTTTGAAAAAAAAAAAAAGTATAATTTCTTACCTATAATGAAATGCTATACAGCACGTCCGTGTTGCATTCCCCAGCCTGAAACAGCGCCGGCAACTCTACGGCATCCTGAGCAGGAGAACACCTATCAGGAGCGCATTCCTCGCTGGCCAAACTCCATCTGAAGCCCCACATCGGTATTTCCTAGAACTGAAAGGAAGAGCGTGCACTTCATACAGGGAGGACGCAATGATGACGTGCATGCTCTTCCTGTCAGTTCTGGGGAATGCAACACAGAAGTGGTATATAGAACTTCTTTACAGGTAAGAAATATAACTTTTTTCCAAAAATTGATATCAAATTGTATTGGCAAAAAGGGTTTAATAAGCCTAAATAATTTTTTTTTTTTAATTTCGCCTGACTGTTCCTTTAACCGTGGAATGCTGACATGTATGTTTTACACATATACTGTAAAATGTAATGTGATTGAATCTTACAATGCAGACTAAATTCATCCATTCAATCTTAATAAGAGTTCCATTTCATCCAAGAAATAAGTTAACCAAATCACCCGTTTAACCAGGTACTTTAGTACTGAACTGCAGCTTTCCAATGCCCAAATACCTTGTTAATGATCTAGTCTGTATTTTTAGTGGTGATGAAGCTGTTTGCTGCAGATAACCATGCATTATGCAGATTAATACATTAATTATTAGCCCTACAGCCTTTATTATGTTATAGTATCTCAATGATAATAAGAATGATCTGGTAACTTGATTCCTTTAAAACTAATCTATCCAGGGTTGATAGGGCTACTATACAGTGGCATACAGTGCACAACTGGAAAGAAAACCTCTGCAGTCCACAACATACATTAAAGCTCATTAGTAAGCAGCTCTGCAGTGTGGGGTTATGTGTATATTACATTTCTGCTAAACACAACCTTTGACGCACTACAGCGCAACTATAACCCAACAAGATTTTTGCCCCAGTCCCTAAGAAGTACAGACTGAGCATGTGCAGGGCTGCTGATCCAATGAAGCTTACAAAAAGAGAATAAAGAGGTCTAGTTCCAATGGGAACTTTACAGATATAAGTGTTCAGTGCAGTTGGATTGGTGCACTTATGAGCCGATTCATAAGGTACACTATTTCTAGCCTAAATCGTTCTGAGGCATTTTTTGCCCTTTTTTGTTACAATAAATAATAAAAGGAATTAAGCATGATGTGTCTGATCTTCTGCACTAAGTTTCCTTGGCTGACCACTGTGTCTATGATCCTCAAGGTTGCCTATTTCTTTGTGCTTCTTCAAGAGGGAATGAAACACAAACCTGCACTGAAATATTTGCTTGGGAAAACCTTGCTGATGCTGTTGCCATGGTGCATGACCTGTGACTAGCAAATGTCTTCCTTAACCTCTCCTTTGTAGCAGAGTTTGGGTGTATTATGTATCAAAGACTCTGAATGGTTTATTTCAACATCCTCAAACACAAGGTGCACATTGTTCTAGAGAAAACCTGAAGCAGAGAGAAGTTTCCTCCCAATGTTCTCCTGTTTGAAGAGGTTGCAATAAACCACTGAGAGTGGTATTTGATACAAATCACCCATAACATCTCTTCATTATTACTGGTTTGAGTGACTTAGTGGGAGTGCCCTTAACTTTAAGGAGGATATTTTTTGATGCAAGAAAAATGCATAAAAAAGTGATTTTCTACATGGCGAAATCAGCATTTTTAGATAAGAGATACTGGTGTAACAAAATAAACACAGTGTTTAAAATGTAAGCATTAGGCCGTTAAAAAAACCCTTTTTTTGACTTTGCTGCATTTACCTCTAAGTATTCTAAAGAAATTCTGAAGTGTAGCTCCATTAGCCTATGTGCCATGCTGCAGGTCACAGAGAATACGTACATTTAGCCAAGATTAATGTTCCAGACACTATTTTGGTTTGCTGGGGTCAGTTGGCATAGAAACAGGCAGTAAATGTAAAGAAAAAAAAGTTGTAGTAGGTTAGCTAGTGAAGCGCTGAGTCAGAACATACCCTTATAACTCTGTTTCCCGAATAAATACTCATGATAATAGCACAAGACTTCTGCTCTGAAAAAAAAAACAAAAACAAAAAAACAAACTCTGCAAGTGGTTTCCAGAAAAATCACAAGACATGAAATATAGGAACCATCTAAGCACTTCTCCTGTACAACATGTAGGCAGAGAGGTTTCTTGAGGTGATTCTTGTCAACTCTTGTGCACATAAAATATATGGCAACTTTCAGCAGCAAGTTTAATAGTAACGCTTGCTGTGACCAGACCCATCTGGCTCACTACCAGAGTATATAAATATGTGACTTTACAGTTTATTGTTCTGTGCAATGACAAAGAGACCTGAGTAATCTTGAAAGCTTGCATTTCCAGTCTACTCAGTTAGCCAATGAAAAATATCATTTCCATTTCACTCATTTAAATACAATGGGTGTGACTGTAAGGCAATCTGTCCATCAAGACCTGGTGCCATCTTGAATTACTAGCACACATAGATTTGATATGTGCAGCTTTAACAGACAGGTAAAAGTGTATCTGTGCGAGGAGTGCCACTCACCATTCTCTGGCAGTATCATGGACTACTTTGTGGCACCTGCATGTTTCCATCTCGTAAATGCGTTGCAGTTCAGTCGCGGTCGTGAAAACATGTGGACACACTTTTGTCATGGTTGCAAAAATGCAAAGCGGTCCCATGACTTCCTGCGCAGCCATTTTCCCGCCAGTTCAGCTTTATAAGGCGACCACTCCTAGCTTCCGGCACCTGATTATAGAACTAAACTGTTGGTTCTTTGGTTCCATGTTTAGCTTGGACTCCTCTCGCTCTCTGCCTGCCTAGACCATTGCCTACGTTTTCTGACTATGCTGTTTGCCACTTGCCTTGATCATTGCTTACATTATCGGACATCCTCTCCTGTCTATCCTCTGCACCAGCACACAGCTAACCTAGAGGCCGCAACTTGGGATTTCCCTGCAGCGAAACTCACATCCCCTTGTGTGGTCAATGGTAAAGGCCAGAGTTTTCCTTAGACTCCGAGCCCTAGGGATGGCTTGCGCCAAAGTCCCTGTGAACCCATACTGCAACCTCTTACTTCGCCCTTACCACTCCAAGCGAATCCTCACAATCTGGAGGCGATATAAATATATATGGGATATGGTATGCATTTATGTAATAAAACTACAACAAAATAGCAAAAAACAAAACAAAAAAAAAAACATACAAAAATGTACCTCGTTCACTTGATAAATGCAGACAACCAATTATTATCTTGTCACAAGCAGTTTACTGTGCAAAAAATATGGCAGCGGCCATTATTTTTAAAGTAAACTCATTTGCAACAAATCACAGAGCCGTAGTGGTTTAATGAAAAAACAAAAAAACAAAAACAAAACAAAAAACAAAAATCTAGTGTATTCTTGAACAGGTGTGGAGTGCCGCGCTTTACTCTGGCTGGATAAAAAGGGGACAGTCTAGTGCAGGACACACTATTACTAAGTAAGTCATAATTTAAATATGCTTACTCATCCCCGTTCAGATCACTAGAGGTCATTCAGGTCTGGATTACACCCTAAAGGGATCCACTGTTCCATTGCAAAGGGGAAAGAGTACAAATATTTAACCTATGACTTGCTTGGTAATAGTGGGTCCTGCACTAGACTGTCCTCTTTTTATCCACCCAGAGTAAAGTGTGACACTCCACAACTGTTCTGTAATACGCACCATTTACTGTACTTGTACAGTAGAGAAACAGGCTGCTAACCTGGGAAATTGATCCATAAAAGACCACTATTGTCTTTGATGTCTACAACCATAAGCGCAAGTGTTCACTATTAAATTCTAGCGTATTGTTGCCTTTTCCTTGTCTTTCATAAATAGAGAAAAGACTTTCTTTGGGTCTACAAAACCACACTGCTGTCAGTATCTCCTGTGTACCTCCCACGAGTTGTAGATTATGCAGTTCTGTCGCCTGGCACCAGTTCTGAATCCTCCACCCAAGTCATATATGATGGCAGGTCTAGAGCAAGGGAAAAGATGTCAACAGTGCACACCCAATCAGGAGAAAAAGGAGAGTCACTAATTACATCACTGGTGTGCAAAGAATGAATAGACAGTGGGTGCACTTCTGATGCCATTGCAAGGGAAAACAGTGCTGTCCACCGTGGAATTTAGAGGAAAAACAGAGAAAGAGCTCTCTAATATGGTGCACACAAAAAAATGTATTGATAATTTAACAAAATTGTGATAAAAAACACTAGAACTCACATAGAAAGCCACAATGTGTTTATGTATATATATATATATATATATATATATATATAAATAATTTAAATTAGCATAAATAGGCAATAAACGACCCTTTAAATTACCGCCCACAGTCAATTATGTCCGTAATATCTGTCTCCAAGATGTAAAGAAGTCTTTGGCAGCTCTTTCAGCTATCCGTTATAACATCTAGTGAGACAGCAATTTGAGTAGAATTTAGAGTAGAGTAGTAGAGTATGTTTATTGACAGGGCTGCCATCAGAATTCATGGGGCCCCAAAACATTACTTTACAGACTCATTTACACAAAAAAATGGCCAGATACACTACTCTAGGCCCCCACAGCAGTACCCCCTGTATGCAGCCTTGTCAATAAGCCTAAAGAGTAAGGGGGTAATTCAGCATAGTCTGAAGTTAACCTCCGATTCTTCACCTCTGCTCGCACAGACTGTTATGCTCTGGCTGATGTCCTGCACGTGGACATCAGCGAACACTTTAAAGGGATTCCAGTCTCGACTCGAGTCGCCTTGCGAGACTGGAATCAATTTAAAGCATTCGCTGATGTTCGCTTGCAGGCACCGGCAAGCGCATAACAGTCTGTGCGAGCAGAGGCGAAGGATCGGAGGGTAAGTTCGGACTATGCTTACCCCCTAAATAACTGAATGATGGAATTTTACAATAATAAATGCCCCACCTCCTGAAAAATGAATGCAACAATGAAGCTAAAATTGCTATTCTAAACCTTGATTAAGCGCAACATATTTATAGTACATAATAAATAGAACTGTGTATAGTGTCAAACATACTGATCAGATAAAGGACCAATCTGGTTAGGAAACACAAATCCTTTGTAAGACTGCGACTTCATTTCTGTTTGGCATTTACAGCATGTAAATTGGTGTTTTGGATACAAAGAATTAAGTTATTATATGTACAAACCTTACTTATAATAATGCATATCTATTTTAAGGAAATACTTTCTACAAGATGACCTCCAAATGGGGATCCCAGCCCACAAGATGCACACAGAATGTATTTGCTTACTCCTCTCCTGTAAGGTTACAGTCATTATTATTACATATCCACTGTCCCTTCTCTAACAGTGACTTGCTTCAGGGAGGCCCCTGGTCACGTCATCTCTCACAGCACCCAGATACCCAGGAGTATACGTGTGTGCTCAAGGTAACATCCACTGAGATGCATGAAACAGAAAAAAATAAAAACAAACAAGATTAAATATTAAACTATTTCTCGTCTTTTCCACACTATTGCTCAGGAAGCTGATGGCGATCTTCTCATTAGCTTACACATGAATAAAGTGTGGAAAAAAAAATGGTTTTCATGAAACCCAGAGAGGCATGTTTCCTAATCTCTGGCAGCATGTTGCAAATAGCAAGAGCTAAAGTTGGAATTCTGAAAGAGATTTCTGACACATTTGAAATGTTCGTTGAATGAAATGACTAACGTTAACATCTCAGTACTAATCGATTGATGTCAGCAAAATTCTGGAAAGCTCTGCTGGAGGCTCAAACACATCACACAAGCAATCAATTAGGGATGTCAAAAGAAAAAAATGGTGCAAAGATCAGATTTGTCAATTGTAAAATATTCTTAGCTGTGACATTACCGAAAAAGAAATGTTCTTATATATAGACAGGACACTTACAAAGGGCATTCTAGAAAGGACTTATTTTAAGACTAATTAGGGATATTATGTATTAAACATACGATAATTTGTTATGCTATTATTAAATGAATCTCAACATAGGTTGGCCATTTTGTAAGTGCATTGTACTAATATACAGTGAACAATATAAATACATTGCTGTATGGGTAATTGGCTTAAAGGAGAATTAAAACTATAAAACAAGAAAGACTTCTTAAAAACCTTACCAGTTATAGTGCTGAATCGCTACAGTTAGCTGTGCTGTAATTAGCTGGCACCCGATGCTTCTTTACAGCGCAGGCTGACTGAGAAGCCAGTGCGAAGCTCCTCCGAAATTGTTTCACCGCTGGTGATAAATGGTTAAAGCATCATCACATTCATTGCAGGGGCCAATAAGAACGCTCCCCGCAATGAGCGTGATGATGTGTGAGGCTGGTGAAACAAGTGGGAAGAGCTTCGCGCTGGCTTCTCTGTCAGCCTGAGCACTGTGAAGAAGCATCGTGTGTCGGGTAATTAGAGCACAGTTCATATTGTGACTGTAGCAATTCACCTCTATATCTGGTAAGGTGTTTAATAAGTTTCTTTTGTTTTATACCTTTAGGTCTCCTTTAAGGTAAATTCTATCTTAGATAGAATTAATAAATTGAGGATTGTTGTAGTTGGAAAAACTGTTATGTTGTTTAAAGAAGATGCTGATATAAGGATATAAAAAAACATGGTTGTTACCTGATGGAAGTAGAGATAAGAGGGGCCTTGTGATGTTTGTCAGTATGTTGGTTACATCTCAAACTAACACACAGGTCCTGTGCTTGTCAGATCTTGGGGTATGGCCAGCTCCTGGGTGTGAATCACAGGATGAGTAGTCTAAGCTCATAAGAAGACAAAGCCTACATAAACATGTTTATGCAAGGGGTTAATAACTGTATAAAAAAGCGAGGGCTATGCCATGTTGGGAAGCTCATGAGCCACAGGCTCGGGATGCCTTGCTGTAGACAGTGATCTGTGGATCTGAAGGAGATAGGGCTACCAATGCATGTTCCTAACATTGCCGTGTCGTATGAATATAGTGGCCATTTACAGTCTATTAATTTCGGTGACACTCAGGAGGGGGCAGGTCTATGTGAGGGGCCAACATCACTCACATAACCCAGAAGGGAGCAGAGCGGTGATGCATTTATCTGATGATGGGCTGTGGATTTTAGGATGAATACTGATCTAGCAGCAGTACACTTAGTGTAGCCACACACACACACACACACACACACACACACACAGTTTGGGCGAAATTTATTAAAGTCAGAAAAGCCTTTTCGGTTTTTCCGACTTTAATCGGGAGAAGGCTTTGAGGTTTCTCTCGGTAAGTATCGCGAGATTTGCATCGTGCGATACTTACCGTAAGAAACTTTTTAAAATTAAATATATCCAGAGAGGTAGCCATACAGTATAGCTACCTTTCCATGTATATATCCAATAAAAAAGCTTCTAACAGCAAGTAACGCATGATGCAAATCTCACGGTACTTACCAGGAGAAACTTCAAAGCCTTCTCCCGAGTTATTAAATTCGAAAAAGCGCAAAAGGCTTTTCCGAATTTAATACATTTCGCCCTAATTAGTGTACTGCTGCTAGATCGATCAGGTAAGTATGAATTGACATCATAGTTCTCCTTTAAGTGTTCAGTTGAGTTTACACTTGGTAGGTAAGATAACGTTCTGAGAACTGCTGTTTGTATGTGTGCCCATAGTTCTGTCTGAAATTATTATACTCGAAGAATATAGAATTAGTGTAGATCGGGGCAGGCAATTATTTTTGGCCATCAGGCCACGTGAATGGCCCAGATGGCTTCAGAGGGCCGGGGGGCGTGTCTTGCCTGCTCATGCCTTGACAATTGGCCACACCCCCATTTTTACATTTGGCAGTGGGCCGGTCTTGGAAGTCTAGAGGGCTGGATGCCGCCCGTAGTTTGCCAATGTTTGGTGTAGATGTAAGTAAGAAATGTGGTGTTGTTGCATCATAACTATTATATCGATTTTACTATTTGCTTTGATATTTGGCATACCCTTATCTGGTAAGATATGTTGAGCATAAAGCCTCTGCTAATTAATACAATTATTTACTTATACTATTTCAGTATTGCAGTGTTTCTTTCAGAGTGGGAAATTCCAATTAAAGGCCCTTATCTGGGTTCTTGCCTAATAAAGACTGTGGTTTAAACAGTCTAATTTGGCAAAACATAGGTATATACAGTGGTACCTCGAGATAAGAGCTGGTTGACATACGAATTTCTTGAGATACAAGCTGCGACTCAGACCATTTGCCTGTCTGAGATGTGAGCCGTTGGGGCCGGAAAGGATTAATTCCATTTCTGTTATTTTATTTTAAATGGGGATAATTGGTTTGAGATACGAGCTCTCTTGCGTTATGAGCTCGGTCACAGAACAAATTAAATTCGTATCTCAAGGTACCACTGTACATATTTATGCATGTACAGATAGGATTATATATATTTTTTTTTAAATTGTATATGAGCAGTTTGCAAGAGCAAGTAGTATGTATTTAATGTCACATGATCAATCGCTTGGGATAAGAGATTAGCAGAATTTTATGGGGCCATTATATTACATATCTTCTACTTTTTCATATCAGTATGGAGCCTAATAGCGCTTTCTGTAATACATCTTGTGTTATTACATTTTATTTTTTCATTCCCTCATTATATAGGAAATGTAGAGAACGGTTTTTGGTGCTCACTAATTACAAATACTAAAACAGATTTGTCTATCTAACAATCATATCTGGCTCATGTCTATCTGAAACAGCATGTGCAAATTTGGCATTCATCATTTGCACAACTGTACGAACAGAGGAAAATAACTTCATACTGATAGTGCCAGAAACATGACAAATTACAGGCCAAGAGTCAGATACCAAGGAGCTGAGGATGCTTGGCTATTTGCAAGTAAATGATATTGTGTGGAGCTGGCATTCTCAGCGCATGACAAACTGAGGCAATTTCAGCTCTGTCGGAGATGCTGGGTATTGTTTCTTTGATGCTGCCTTGGTTGGTTTACCGAATTGTGCAGAGTTTCCAGATCTGAATCATGGGGGCTTTGAAGGGCATCAGCTGACAAGCCAAAATAATTACAGTACACTCTTTCCATTGTATTCTATTATTTTGTACCTTATCTCTACACTTTGGGGACTTGCGAACAAGCAGGGGTCACTTATTTAACTACAGCAGCAACAAAACATTGCAGGTTTTTTTTTTTTTTTATCAGGTGGAGTTCACAATATAAACTGAAAAATAAGGAAGAGGTGGGGAACTGGAAGTTAATCCCATTGTGTTTTATGATAGAAAAATTATATGAGGGCAAGTTCATGGTCTGTTATGCTTAAGCTGTACAACCACTAAATTACTTGAAAAACCCATTTGAAAAATGGGGCACAAAAGTCCCCAAATTCATGCCAAATAGTGAAAAATGAGCAGGAAATACCTTAGTTTGAAGCTGCTTATGTATAAAACCAGCACCGAGTAAATTTATAGGCTAATGTAGGTTTTCCGCAGGGAAGGTAACAAGCAATAATAGTTTAATATCACCTTGCATTATGTTAGTAAGTTGTTGCTAATTATGATGCCTTCTGCCTCAAAATCACATTTAGGAGAATAAATAAGATTACCCTTTTAGTAGGTTGATCAACCACTTATGTTACTCAAAATATGTATCTTATGTTAGGGAAGTAGAGCTCTCGTGATTGCGCAACTTAACAAATTCTTAGTCAAGTAAACAATTACCATTAGGTATCAATTTAAAGTTCATGTGTTGTGAAGTTGCTCTTCGAAAACAAAGGGAGAGAGAGTACATATGTTTGTTGTACTTTTGTCAATGAGGTCAAGTATGGAGACCAAAGCTACAACAATTTCTTAATTCTTATTTCTCAATCATTAATTGCCTCATATCTGGCTAATACAATCATCTCCGAAACTTAAGCCTTTAAGTGCATAATGCATAACTTTTAGACAAAGTCAGCACAAGAATATAAGATGTTTAGTTGCTAAGAGTATGTGATTTGTCATGGTTGATAAAATGATTATACTTATATTTGTTTTGATGGATTTTTCTGCAGTGGGAACCAAAATCACAGTGTATACTTATAAAAGGTACAAGCAGGTAAATGCCGCAGCCAATTTATGACTAGCAGAATAACTACCAATTTCATGGGTCTTCTTTTATCACCTACAGGAAAGTGAATATCTGCTGTTTTATTGTATTAGCTGCAAGAGAGTACCATTCCTGCTGAATGAGAACACAGGGAAAAATATTTTGGGACCAAAAATGCCTACATTCATGACTAAAAGAGCACCAAACCCTCCTCTCTTAAAGGCAGACAAAGCCCCCATTACAATCAAGGTTCATAAGGCATGAAAATACATTCCTGTTTGTAATCTTTTTTTTTAGCAAAATTTAATTTCACCCTATTTAGTCCAGCCCCTTTGACCTTGAATCAGGTTTGTTCAGTCGGATGCAGGGGCACTGAACATTCTAATTAGCACAGTTGATAATCTGTGAAATGGAATTGTTACAGTAATGCCTTATTACTATTTGTCAAGCTAAAACTAAGCAGATGTACTTTAAATAAACCAGTAAAACCCATACTGTGTTTACACTCAAACTCCATATGCAAAATCACTGGTTTAACCATAAATCAAATCAAATAATGCAAACATTTTATTCAGGGTTATATAATGCATCAGCGTTAATATTCTCACAAACTCACTAACATTGGGTTGCAGGACACCAGACATCAGAAAAGCAATAAATCTTGTGCTGTACGCAAGACCACAAGCTATTCTTCATACTACAAACAGTTTTGACAGAATACAAGTACGTTATTGTAGTCCTTGACAAACTGAATCTGGTTATTTCCTCTGTGATGCCTACATCATATCATGAACTAAGCAAGCATGGAACTAAGCAGGGATGTCCCCTCTCTCCTTAATATTTATACTATCTCTAGAACCACTGGCTCATGCAATAAAAACATCCACAATCATGAAAGTAGCCATGTAAGGGATGACTCTCAATATCACTCAGACTCCCTCTCATTTACCTTACTTATCACTTTCAAGAAAGGCACTATACTACACTAATTATCCACCTATGATAGCCAAACTTAAGAAAGATCCACTTCTCTGAAAGTTTTAGGGCTAACTGCACCAAAATTACACTGCTGCACTGCTTCTTCAGCATATCTTCAGTATAACTAAGGTAGTACATAATCTTAATATAATTTGAAACATAGGACCTCTTATACTACTACAATCATTAATCCAAAAAATCCCCATAACTACAGCTTCAGTTGGTTAAATCTGGCCATGATACCAGAGATCTGACTGGCATCTTGCAAGTCCCCACTGTGCTGATCTTAGTTTTAATGTTCTGTGGATGCTCTATGCAGTTGATTAGCCCCATCTTCTAGAAGGTGGGATGTGTGCCGGTTCAACCAGGCCACCAAATTTACTTTTGCTTAAGGATTTAGTTCTCCATTAACAATACTACAAAAGAACCTCAAAAGATAACTAAAGCCCAATCACTAACAAGCTATGCTGGGGTTCATTTTATATGGAGGGGGAGAGAAGAATTAAAAAACAAAAACAAAACATCCTCATTAACCCTAAGGATGTAGTAGGGTTTTGCAGTTACATATAATTACTAGGAACAACCGGAGGAGAATTTTTATGACTCCAAATAGAGGATCATTTTGTTAGCATTTTTTTAAATATATAGTGTGTTTTAAATGAAGGCAATGCTAATTTTGAAGAATGCCACAACCATAATATCCCCTTGGGTCTAAGGTAACAAATGTAGAGTGTAGACTGCATAAATGGCTCTACAGGCAAATTGTGTTTTTTAATGATCCACAGAGTAGCCGTACAAAGCTTTTTTTGGATAAGTATACATTATATTTATCACTGAGTTTTATTTTATTACTCAACTGGACACTGAACATTAAGCAGTGTCAATTGCAAAATGAATTCTTTTCTGTTAAGACAAGCAAATCAAAGGTCAATATCTGCTCTAATTCAAGCAAACAAGGAGACATGTTAATGTTTGTGATTAAGCAAGAAGACTTGGGACAGATATTGACACTTTCTGATCTGCCTTGACTCTATGGTTGACCTTGCTTTTGCAGAAGCTTTGTGTGAACACCTTGCCAATGGTACTTAATGAGTACAGGCACAAATTACATTAGAGATCAGCAATCTTCAACATCCTCATTGCTTTGTTGCATCTTTTAAGTTAATTTTTTTCCCAGTTACCCAGCTCATTCTACTGCCTTTTTCAGAAACAATCTGCTTCAATCTACAGCATGCCGTCTTCTAATCAAACAGACTTTAAAAGCTTCATGTTCTATAAATGGAGGATTACTATCACGATGCAATATCAGTGGATTACCGAGAGCTACATAGATCATAAATACAGAATTAGAAGAAATGTGATGAACAGGTATCAATATGTTTGGACAGTCAGTGTATAAGAAAGTAATACTATAACAAGTAATGTCCTGGATAGTTTTATTGATATTTGCATTAGAAAACAAATGATGCCCTACAGGTGCCTCTCAATATATTAGAATATCAGCCAAAAGTTTTTTTTTCAGTAATTCAATTAAAAAAGTGAAACTCATATGTTACGTAGAGCCATTCCAAAAAGAGTAAACTTTTTCAAGTATTTATTTATGTTAATCTGGATGATTATGGCTTACAGGCCAGGAAAATCCAAATATCTCAGAAAATTAGAATAATTAAAAGTGTGGTGGAAAAAGGTGCACAAGCAACCGGTATAATCACAGCCTTGATAGGATTTTTAAGAAAAGGCCATTCAAAAATGCGAGGGAGAGTCAAAGGAGTGGACTGCTGCTGGAGTCAGTGCTTCAAGAGCGGCCACACACAGACGTATCCAGGACATGGGCTACAAGTGTTGTATTCCATGAGTCAAGCCACTCATGACCAGTAGACTATGCCAGAAGCATCTTACCTGGGCCAAGGAGAAAAAGAACTGGACTGTTGCTCAGTGTTCCAAGTTATTGTTTTGAGATGAAAGTAAATGTTCCATTTCATTTGGAAATCAAGGTCCCAGAGTCTGGAGGAAGAGTGGAGACACACACAATCCAAGCTGCTTGAGGTCTAGTGTGAAGTTTCCACAATCAGTGATGGTTTAGGGAGCCAAGTCATCTGCTGGTGTAGGTCCACTGTATTTTGTCAAGTCAGTGCAGTCTACCAGGAAATTTAAGAGCACTTCATGCTTCCCTCTGCCAACAAGCTTTTTGGAGATGGAATTTTTATTTTCCAGAAGGATTTGGCACCTGTTCACACCACCAAAAGTACCAATACCAGTTTTAATAACCACAGTATCACTGTGCTTGATTGGCCAGCAAATTTGCCAGACCTTAACCCCACAGAGAATCTATGGGGTATAGTCAAGAGGAAGATCAGAGACAACAAACCCAACAATGCAGATGAGCTGAAGGCTGCTATCAAAGCAACCTGGGCTTCCATAACACCTCTGTAGTGCCACGCCACATTAATGCAGTCATTCATGCAAAAGGAACCTTGAACAAGTATTAAGTGCATTTACTGTACGTACTTTTCATTTGGCCAACATTTCTGTGTTCCACAATTATTTTACAATTGGTCTTCTATAATATTCTCATTTTCTGAGATAATGACTTTTGGGTTTTCCTGAGCTATAAGCCATAATCATCAAGATTATCATAAATAAACACTTGAAAAGTTCACTCTGTAATGACACTATATATTATACGAGTTCACTATTTGAATTGAATTACTGAAAAAAAACAACTTTTGGCTGATATTCTAATTTATTGAGATGTACCTGTATATACCATTATTTTCTTTGGCCTTCTGAATCAATATTAAAATATGACAATTACACAGTAAGGATGCAACTAAAAACGACATTAAATAAAGATGCTTACAAGAGAATGCTAACTTTGTACTTCTCCAATTATCAATACACTGTACTTGTAAATCATTAAACTTTTACCAAGTATAACTCAGGCCTCATGGAAATTGGAATTTTGGTCACGACTATGATGCAATATGATCAGTACATCAGTACATTCCTTTAATCATTTTAAGCAACATTAAACAATTTAATGCTATATATGCAATCTGACATAAAGATCAGCAGTACTTAGAGTCACATGTCAACTGCATGCAGCAATCAGAGTTGAGTATAGCTGTGTTGTAGGATTACAGGTTGTATCAAAGGCTATGAGCAAACATTCTCCCTGCTACAATAACTCAAATAAAATATTATTCTAAATGCCATTATACAGGAGCTCTACATGCAGTTATCCTATTGGTGGAATCGGGAATCTGTTTGGGAAATAACTTCATGTGAAACTGATCAATAAGCTGGTAATCAATACATTTGCACAGGATTGTGTAATTTTTCATACAGCTACATTGAAGTGCACCTGTCACCTCAAAACTAATTCAAATTTAGGTTGTACTAATGAAATACATTTTTTTGTAATTATATATGTATTTAAAAAATGTACCATTATACGGTACATGGTATGTCATCTTCTCTGTCAGTCCAACTTTTCTTTCCCGAGTGTCAGGTGGCGTGGCTAAATGTTGACTGACATTATAGCTCCTCCAATCAGATCCCTTAAATCACGATCTAGCAGGGATCTGATTGGAGGAGCTATAGGGCCTAATTCAGGATCCTCCGAAGTGAGGCGAACACTTCGCACCTTACTTCGGAGGATCATGAATTAGGCCCATAATGTCAATCATCATCACCTGACCCAAGAAAGAAAAGATGGGCTTGACAGGGAGAAACACTTTATAAAAGTACATTTTTATTTTAATACTTATATATTTACAAAACATTAAATTTCATTAGTACAACCTAAATTAGTATTTTGAGGTGACAAGTTAAATGTTGAAAAAACATGGAGGTAATTAGTTGCGTTTAATGAAATGCACATTTATCAGAGGTAAAGGTTGACATAATACAAACAATCCCCTAGTATTTTTAAAACGTAATCATAGCAGTTTTCTAAGGTAATTTTGCCTTAAACATCTTTTGCTTAAATTTAAATGAATCTACTATTTCTAGGGTCCATTAACACAGCAACCAAGCAGCGATTTTAAGTACAGAATTAAAGAGACTCTGAATAGATAAGAAGAGAATTGTAAAATAAAAACGGAACCAGAGAATAATTGATTTTCTGATTCCTGCCAATCGAAAAAGCTAAAGTGAAACGGAAAGGCACATAATTAAAAAAACATCCAAAAGTAAATTAATAAAATACCACTGTCCCAACAAGCACAATGCATTTTCAGATCCACAAATTGTTAGGGTTGCTCATTACAGAAGGCATATTTTGTTTGCTAAACAATATTCCATGTTACAAAGACTCTAGAAAGCTCATCAGTATTGTGTTGTAAAAGTTTATATTTCCTCCCTGGAACCAGTTAGTTTTTGGTCTTATCTGGTGTTAGAACACATCAAGTTCTAGAATAAATTAAATGCTAATAAGAATGGAGCAGTCAATATAAATGTATACTTGACAGCTGGAAAGTGAACACTGCAATAATTAAAACAGGAACCTAGCAATCATATGTAAAAGCAATCATAATATATATCATGCATGACTTTTTAAATGTACATTCACCTTGACCTGTAAATGTAAGTGGAAGCAAACAGTTCAATAGAAAGAAAATTAGATCAATGCATTCACTGCTTTCTGGGTGCTCGGTCAACATTAAAAATGAAAGTAGCATTTATTATTAAAGTATTGGCACTAAAGGTACATTTAAGGTATATTTAAGTAACAAGATTCCATTCATGTCATTCTTAAACTGAATTTTTCCCAACAGTAAATACAGTCAAGTGGTAAAAGGTCAGTCATCGGCAAACCATAATCAACTGTTGCATAGATTTGCAAGCTATTGCGTCACAGGTTTCATCAATTGCATTTTAAAAGGTGTTAAATAGCGTTATCTAGTATTATAATAACTTAGACAACTCCTTGCTGTAAGGGGCCAAGCCCAGGATTCGAACCAGCATCTCTAAGTTCAGAGAGTTTTCCTCTATGCCATGGAGGAATTATCTGCTATTCTGGTAATTACAATCCTAGGGAGTTTACTACCCTCCTGGAATTTCCCGCCTTCTCAGGTGTATTTAATAATTTGGATTTAGCTGCAGCCTATCTGGTAACTAATCTGTCAGCCAATTGCAGCTCACTTTACCATTTATATAGCTGGCAGATTCACCTTATCTCTGCCTGAGTAAGGAGTAAGTAGTAACTCCCATACTTATATCTCTGTGCAGTTTTCCTGCTTTTGAGCTAACCAGTCTCCTGCTACTCTGCTGGGATCCCAGTCCTGCTTTGCCCAGTCTCCTGCTACTCTGCTGGGATCCCAGTCCTGCTTTGCCCAGTCTCCTGCTACTCTGCTGGGATCCCAGTCCTGCTTTGCCCAGTCTCCTGCTACTCTGCTGGGATCCCAGTCCTGCTTTGCCCAGTCTCCTGCTACTCTGCTGGGATCCCAGTCCTGCTTTGCCCAGTCTCCTGCTACTCTGCTGGGATCCCAGTCCTGTTTTGCCCAGTCTCCTGCTACTCTGCTGGGATCCCAGTCCTGTTTTGCCCAGTCTCCTGCTATACACTGCTGGGATTTCCTGTTTTCTTCAGACAGCCGCTGTGTCTCCAGCTGTTCATCAGCTGCCACGGAGAGGTTCCCCTGGGGGCCGCGACCTGTGAGCACCCGGCAGCGAAGTCCAAGTTTCCTTACTGGGATCTCTGGTGAAAACCTAGGGTGCTAATTAGGCTCTGTGCCCCAGGTGGAGGTCATTGCTATCCTCTGTTGGTCCAGTGTATTCACAAAACCCAATTCTAACTTCCTTACACCTGCTTCGTAAAAAAAGTCTTTTAAGTGGACCTGACAGGTTCACTTTAATGAAGAGCTTCATGTATGGTCTGGGTAGAAACGCCCTTCTTAGGAGTGCTACAGTTGTCACCACTTGAGTATTATATTGTATTTTGTAGCAACAAAGTAACATAGTTTATAAGGCTAAAAAAAGACAAGTCCATCTAGTTCAGCTTATTTTCCTGCAATGTTGATCTAAAGCAGTGGTTCTCAACCTTTTTGGCCGGCGACCCCCGGCGCTGACGTCACCGGGCGGAACGTCATCACGTACGCGTGCCGCGTGGTGACGTTCGGGCGGAACGTCATCACGTCACACAGTGACGTTTGCAGCCAACGTCACCCCGCAGGACCCTTATAAGAAGGGTTCCTGTGGGCACTTCCGGGTGCTGGAGCGGTTCTCAACCCCAGTGGGACGGCCTCGCGACCTTGAGAACCACTGATCTAAAGGAAGGCAAAAAACCCATGAGGCATGAGCCAATTATCCTCATATTAGGGAAAAATTCCTTCCCAACTTTTATTATGGCAATCAGTATAATTCCCTGGATAAAGGTCCCACCTTCAGTTATCCATGGTACCCATAACTTGTAATGTTCTTACACTGAAGGAACAGAGTAATGCCCTGGATCAAGATCCCATCTCCAGTTTTCTAGTACAAAAACTGCAAACAGTAAACAAGCTGCAATCTGTAACAAAACTAACACAACTACAAACAAAAATGCAACAAAGTATCCAAAATAAACACTAACTGTACCAATGTATACAAAACACCAAACTAACAACAAACTACCCTCAACAATAAAGGACACACAAAAACTACCCTAAACTACTTTAAATGCCAAAAAAAAAAAATAAAATAAAATCAAACTGACAACTAAGCAGTTAAATTAAAAAATATATATATTTCCATAGTGCTTATGTAATAGTAGTGCTATTGGAATAAATTAGTTTTATTTAATTTAACTGTATATAATGGGGGTCGCTATGACACCCACACAGCCCCCCAACATCAACTTTAACCTAGTGCAGGCTAGGTGGAGGATCACTACCATTGTAAGTGGTTCCTATTGCTCCTACCCAGTCTCTTTGGGGTTGGGGGCATGTTAAAATAAAATTAAGGAATCCCCCATTACCCCACCCAGTGCTAGACAGGGTGGAGGAGAAGGTACCACTAGGAACAGCTCCATAAGAGCCAGAAGAGAAGACTTCTGGAGCAGTAAGTAGCAAACTGATTACTTGCCCTTTCATTGATATTTTTTAATTTTGAATGTTTATTTAAAGTTGGATTAACTTTGTGCGTTTTATGGGTTTCAGCAGCTTCTATGGAGCAGTAGTGATCCCCACCATGCTTAGTAGTGGGTAAGGGGGGAGGGGCGTTATGAGTCCCAGGAACCTCTTAATTTCAATTCAATATGGTCCCCCCAACGATAATCAGTTGTGCTGCATTCTACATGGCTTCAGCAATCTATAGCAAGTATGGGATAACATTACAGCAGTTCAGAATGTTCCAAATCACTGCATTCTTGTCTGTTACATTTTACAAAGCATCCTATCTTTTTTGGAATTGGGGTTGTAAAATCTAAAGGTGGCAAAATAACAGCCTCCTTAAAAATCAAGCATAGTGAGAATGTATAGAGAAACTCTTAATTAAAAACTTAAATCCTTAATCCCCACACTAATACACTAATTAGAGAACGTACAAAATAACAAATACCTCACACTACCAGCAGCTACAATTCTTTTCATATTAGGGATTAAAATGTTTAATCCCAGCTTTTCTGTTTGGTTTGTTTCTCCCATTCTACAAAGTTCTCCACATTTAGTGAACTTTCTTAACACTCACGCTCTCCACACTCAGATGGGAAGATTGGAGATTTTTCATAAATGGAGTATATGTTTCTTAAAATGAAAATAAAAACCACTCAAGGAAATAAAAAATAGCTGGATCTAGAGAAAAGAGGACATCAACTGCACTGCAGCAACTTACAACAAAACCACAACAGGTATCCAGTATCCAGGTGTACCAAGTGACAAAACATTTTTCTCCACCTCATCACATTTACGTAAGAAATTGTACAGTTTACATAAATACATAGCGAAAGATTGTCTTATAAAGAGCAGAAGCCAGCACGGCAAAAAAGCTCAAGATCAGCAAGTATTGACCCTTGTTTAGGAATCACCCCTAAACTTAAGAGCCCACTATAATACTGCTACAATCCTTGGCTGTGGAAGGAGGCAATAGGTGACTCCAACATACAAGGTTCCTGGCTGAACACGTTATCAGAACTAGGATGGATACAACTGGTGGAGCAATCTTTCACAGCTTCCATTAGTCAGAACAGCCTCTGCTCATTCTGGGAAGTAGCAGAAATGCTTTTACTTTGTGCAGGGAAAGTCTCCAGTTAAAAATTCCAGATGAAAGTAGAGCAGTTTATAATAAAAGCCTTGAGAGGTTAAGCCTTCCCAAACCCTGCTGTAAAGGGGTTAGTAATGGGGGAGCATGATTATCTTCATCTCATAGAAATGTGAAAAACTGCACCAAGTTTCAGCAGCAGTCAGAATCAACACCCTGTATTTTAATTTAGGGTAGGCCATTTATATGGATACACCTAAATAAAATGGGAATGGTTGGCGATATCAACTTCCTGTTTATGGCACATTAGTATATGGGAGGGGGAAAACTATTTAAGATGGGTGTTGACCATGGTGGCCATTTTGGATCCAACTTTATTTTTTCCAATGGGAAGAGGGTCATGTAACACAACAAACTTATTGAGAATTTCACAAGAAAAACAATGGTGTACTTGGTTTCGATGTCACTTTATTCCTTCATGAGTTATTTACAAGGTTCTCTTTGTTTACAGCCATTGACATATTGCAGAGATTAACATGTGAGGAGCGGAGTTTTGGTACAGCACCTGGGCCTTTATCAAGAATAACTCCACAAGAACAGACACAGGTTTAAATATACCACACACTTCCCATGAAGATTATATATATATATCTATATATTTATAAACGGTTTAGTTTTCAAGCAAGTAGTGCAATTATAGTCTGTTGAGTTATAACTGTCCAGGGCTTAGAACGTGGATAGTGATTACAACATTCACATCCTATGGACAGAAAAGCACACTGAGGATAAGTGCTACAAATTACTGATAATGGAATGTCATAAACCACTGAACAAAATTAACAGAAAAGTAATAGAAATGCTAGTAGCAAAAAATGAACAAGAAGGCACTCCCATGCCTTTTAAACTTCCCTGCGTCAGGACAGGAAGGTGGGTATAAAACACCCCAAAATATTATTTTTGTGCATACTGACCTCTATGGAAACATTCATGCCAACTGAACAGAGCAATTATAAGGCAGTAGTTATGGTGGAATGTAACTAACGAAACAAAAATTAGAGAGAAAAGAAAAAAGAGAATTTCTGCTAAAAGAAGGCAGACTTGAATTTGCAGCAGCTGAAAGAGGAACCAACTAGAAATAAAGTTGGACTTGTATCTGTATGACTTAACTGATTTGTAGTATTGAAGCATTGATGTAACCGTGATAAAATATAATCCTTTACATGTTTAAAAAAACAATTAACTTTAATATTAAATCAATGCAAATCATTTTTTTCTTTAATGAGTTCATCATCCCTGAAACTAGTGTCATTCAAAAATACATTACAAAGTAAATCTACTTAAGGGAGAAAAGAGGAAACATGCACATGGCATGCTAGCTGATTGGAAACTACAGTTAGAATGAATCACACAAAATGAAGTTGCTGCTGACCTTAATATAAAGTAGGTGAAAGGGAACTATTTTCTAAAATATCCATTCAGATTATTGCTCATAATACCTATTTTACTCAACACAAAGAGAATGTGTACCTAGCAATTAATGGGTAATCATATAGCCTCTATTTGCCTGTTAGGGAAATAAGATATAGTAATGGCATCAGTTGGGTTTCAAAATCACCCTGTTGAACATGGATACCTATGAAATGCCCTGCATTAATTTAAAAAACCTGCACACTTCAGTGTTAGAATTAACAGGGATCTACAGTCAGATCATAACTTTATATATGCAGCACTATACCTTAGTGAGAAGCGTTTCTCCTCAGTAGATGTGTAATAAATTATCCTGCTTCAGAGGAAGCACCACTCATAAATTTCCACACCAGGAAATGTGAGTGTGATGTGTACTGGCCAGTTTTCCATGAAAGGGTACCCTCCCCAGGACATTTTTGCCTAATGTGTAATGTAACTCCTGTGCACAAGTTAGCTTTCCCATGTCCCAGGCTCTAATCTCCTGTATTTCAGGAATGTAAACAAAACAAGTCTGATGAAGCCAAAAGGTCAGCACACTGCTTAGCTAATAGCAGTCAGGCAGCTTTTTCTTCTCATGTTTAGCAGTTATATCACACACACATTTCCTGGTGCGGGAGTTTATTAGGGCTCTGTTATAAATCATTCTGCTTCACATTAAACATCTGCTGAGGAGAAACACTTCTCACTAAGGAATAGTACTGCATATGTAAAAATGTAATCTGACTATAGATCTCCTTTAAATCAGGATATAACTACATTTTCTAACAGTCATACTATATCAAAGAAGTAACTACTGTTTAAAAGACTCCAAAGAACACTGCACCATTTTCTATAAAACTTATAAATCTGCTTTCTTGTATCCATGTTGAAATATATTCAATCATTATCATTAATATCAATCTCATTCAGATTGATATTCTGTGGCATGGAACATACAGGGGTATGCAAAACTATTCATATCACTTGAACGTTTCCTCATTTTTAAACATTACAGCCACAACCTTAAATTTATTTTATTGATATTTATTTTAAGTGATTGAGCAACACAAGGTAGCAAGTATACGTGAAGTGTAAGAAAAATGATACGTGCTTTTAAAAAAAAAATTTTTTTCTTACAAATTAAACAAATGAAAAGTGTGGCGTGTATATGTATCCAGCCCTCCTGTACTCTGATACCCCTAATTAAAATTCCATGTGACCAATTGCTTTTAGAAGTCACTTAATTAGTAAATAGAGTACACTTGTATGTCATCTATTCTCACTGTAACTACAGCTGTATTGTGAAGGCCTCAGAGGTTTATTAGAAAACGTTAGTGAACTAACAGTAGCATCATGAAAACCAAGGAACATTTCAGACAGCTCAGGGATAAAGATGTGGCAGAGAATATTGCAGGGTTAGGTTTTAAAAAAATAGCCCGAGCTCTGAATATCTCATAGAGCACTGTTCAATTCATCATCTGTAAATGGAAGGAGTATGGCACAACTGATAACTTACTAAGACATCGTCATACGGCTAAACTGACAGCCCAGACCGGGAGAGCACTAACTAGAGAGACAAAAGGTCCAGGATCACTCTGAAGGAGCTGCAGAGATCAAAAGCTCAGGTGGGAGAATCTACTTAAAGGACAACTATTAGTTATGTACCCCACAAATCTGGCCTTTATGGAAGAGTGGCAAGAAGAAAGCCATTTTTGAAAGGAAGCCATAAGGAGTCCTATTTGCAGTTTGCAAAAAGCTATGTAGGAGACAAAGTAAGCATGAGGAAGAAGGTGCTCTGGTCATCGGAGACCAAAACTGAACTTTCTGGCCTATACGCCATACGCTAAGTGTGGAGGAAAGCCAACACTGCACATCACCCAGACAATACCATCCCCATCGTGAAGCATGGGTGTGGTAGCAGCATGCTGTGGGGATGTGTTGCTTCAGCAGGGACTGGGAAGCTGGTCAGAGTTAATGGAAAGATGAATGGAGCTAAATACAGGGCAATCCTGGAGGAAAACCTGTTAGCAGCTGTATTAACTCAGGGGGGCTGAATACACATGCATGCCACACTTTTCATTTGTTTAATTCGCTAAAATTTGGATAAGCACTTATCATATTCCTTACACCTCACATATTGCCACTTTGAGTTGCTCAATCACCTAAATATCAATAAAATACATTTAAGTCTATGGCTGTAATGTTTAAAAATGAGGAAAAATTCAAGGGGTATGAATTTTGCAATCACTGTATATACAATGTAAATCATAATCTATACCGGATTTAACTGCCCACCCATAGTATTGCTCAGCGGGGAGCAACAGTGTGAGTGAAGTTCATCCATTAAAATAAATAGTTGTATGAAGAATACATATTTGCCTAAGGGTGGGAGGAGCCCCATACAAACACCTCTGTTATAGTGCCACAACTGATTCAGTCCATTCACCCTAAAGCTGCTGTCTACAGATTCTTGCTCAATTTTGTTGCCAGTTGCCCTCCCCCTTTTGGTTGGCACCCTGAGCTGGTGGGTAGTTTCAAGGTCACAGCTTATTTCCTTTCTTAATATAAAGAACAACAGAAATGTTACGGACACTACTGCTGTCTACTAAAGGTACAGCTCAACACCAAGGTGATAAAGGGTCCCAGTCTTTAGAGTGCTCCAGTAATGTCCGAGTTCAGTAAAGCATCTCATTGTTTTCCCCAGGCAGATTTGTAATAAACGTACATGAGCAAATAAAACCAAGGTTTGCACAAAAAAAAAAAAATGCAATTTAGACAGGGTACTAAACCTATGTAATCAACCATAACATAGCAAAAAGGATGAATGCCCCCCACTTGCTTTTGTTTGTATGAATGTTGATGCTTTGCCAAACCATTTAGGGAGCAGCATCACAGTTATTACCAATTAATCCAATCATAAGAAATTCTAAAACACAGTAAATATCATGTCTATATCTGCCAAAGTCTTCTCTTAAATAAAGGGGACATGGCAGCTTCCAGAAAAGCAGTACCAATGGTCAAATGTGTAGAGGTGGTGCTTAAGCAAGATTGTTACTGATGGCTCATTGGACACTGAACTGGAATAATGAGAAAAGTGCAATATAACTGGTGGGCTACTATGCATTGTATGCTTAATTGGGAGCTAAAGAAAAAAAAATATTTTACTGAGAAAAGTGGAAAAGTAGATGTAATTCTGGGTAACGTAGTTGCTTAGACTGCTGACCAATGTGTAATATAACTTATGTTCTACTGGGCAGTTAAGTCTTATATCATGTAATCAATGTACTAGTTGGCATCTTGTAACATACATGAGCTACTGGATAAAGGAACTGATGACCAATTGACCTGCAAAGAATTTATCTAGTTGACTAAGCATTGTGCATTTTAACTTGCAGACTACAGGGTACCAAGCAAATGAACTCAGCAACTGATAAATGTAAGTTGGTCAACAGACAATGACATTTATTTTAAAGCACAAACATGATGTCAGCCCATTTAAAAATGTCCTCTTTGTGGAAATTATAAAATACTATTACTGTCAGGGGGCAATGCAAGTTAGATAAAATTAAACTTATCAATCCATGCCAGTTGCAATCTACATAACGTTAACTGAAAAGGGGGAAAAAAAAAATAACTTTAAATGCCAAAAAATGTAAGTGTATCTCAGTTTGGCTGTATAAAGATTTGTGAATAATTCATTGGTATATTGGTTACAGTGGGTTTGCAAAACTCCATATCACTGAGCAGACTGTGCTCTATATATACTGTATATATATATATATATTATATATACACATACAAGGCATGTTTGTGAATATACAGATCCATTGCTTTCCCCTCTCAGGTAGGATCGCTCTCCCCTACCGTGTATCCCCTTTCCAGATCACTTTCTTCGTAACGAAACGATGGAATGTAAACCTCCATAACGATCAGTAAAGCGCTCCCAGGCACTGAGCGGCCAGTGGAATGCTTGGCTGTGACGACACAGGGTTCACTGACTGCAGCTTCTATAAACTGCGATAATCAGTTCCAAGCGGGGAAAGCTCCCAGCAAACACCCAGCACCGCCGGGAGCCATAGCTACAACAAGCTGTTTCCTTGTGGGCTAAAGGACCTCTGATTACATCATACCCACGTGACCAGATTCTTGTGTAGGTGGAGTCAGTCGAGTCTGCTAAGATGTGTGTGTTATTTTACTAGGGCTGTGTGTAGAGAGGAGCAGTGTGTGAGCAGGAGGTGAGTGTTTCCTCTGGGTGCTCAGCTATTGGGTGCAGGGGTAAATGGAGGGACACAGGGGGACTGGGTGCAGGGGTAAATGGAGG
>WMED01001566.1:8790-27040 GCA_019650415.1 Pipa parva
CGACTGCAACAGTAGCAGCCTATTGCGACTGTCCTTATCTGGCGAATTCGCACCTATACATAACAATTCGGACTTTAGTGATTAACCCACTGGGATGGGAAGAAGGTTAATCAACTTGGGTTTCTTCTAGTCTGATAACCTTAGCTCTCTTTCTAGATGATTCTCCTGTTATTAAAGTCATGAAGGTGTTAACTGCCTCATTCTATTTCCTTTCTACAAAAAAATGACAACAAATAAATAGTGGTGGTGTGGTGCCAAAAGTTGGGTGTTCATTTTTGTTGTTTTGATTGTTTTTGTATTTAAACTGATTGGCAAGAAATTTGTTTAGGCCCCTGAGGGATATAATGTTCTTGCTGGCTACAGAGTGAGAGGTGTTACCCTAAATATTGTAATGTTCTTTGGATAATCATGTGCTTATATTTACTATAAGAATACTGGTAATACTGGTATGTTGTTTCTGTACAGTACAACAGCGTCTAAAGAGAAGGCATTTCATAAATAAAAAGGTAACATTAAAAGAAAACAATCCTGCCAAAATTCAGAAATGTGGAGCGGCAGAAGAGCCTGTGGTACTCCCCCTTTCAGGTAGTAGCAATCACTGTGATTGGTTCCTTAACGACCCGCTAATTGTTAGGTCTGACAATATAAAGGGGAATCTAAGAAAATGAATTAGAAATTTTAAATCCTTTTTTGCCATTGACCCTAATGAACGGTACAAAATTTTCTAAATATCATCTTGTCCTTTTGGCTCCATCACACATCTCTGAGGGGGCCCTACAAATTCTAGCTAGATCTTATGAACACCATGCCCCATAACAAATCTTCAACCAGCTGCGTTCACGAGGAAATACCAAACTATAATGCAACTGTTCACACTTCTTTCTGCATGTAATTACATTGGAAACGTTGGCCCATGTGAGAGAAACCCAACACATTTCCTTGAAGAGAACATAACTATAATTGTGTAATCTAAAAAAACCCACAGAATCTCAGCTATGCTCGCAGAGTAAACAAGTGAAATGTTTGATGAAAAGATAGCCCTTGGTAAACTATGCAAGGATCTTTCCACTTTTTAAGGTAGCCTGAAAGCCAGAGACAGTGTTTCTCTGAAGTTTATGAGGAACTTTTTTAATTTGTGAGAAAAGCAGTAAATATTATAATTTTCCATGAGCAGAAATATAATCAGATAGTCACTTACATGTAATACAAACCAAACCAGCCCTCACGATCAGATCCACACAAAGAACCCAGCGATCTTGCACCCGCGAGGTAGCAGTAGGCACTATTATTTCAGCAGCAACATAGAACTGCAGAGCGAAGGTAATAAAAATACCAAACGAGTAGAGCAATTTCACCGACTGGTACAACCTGTGCATCAATACAGACAAGCGTGAAATCCGTTAGGGTCCATATTCACAAAGCTCAATACTGCTTAATCCTTTATAATTCTTTTTTGATTGTCACTTATGCTTAATATATATTGATGCCCATGCCCTGGGCACATCTACTATACCATGCCCACCACCATCAACTCCACTGGTGGACAATCTATGCATCCATCATTGTTAAGTCTCAATTTTAAGTCTGCCATGTTGTAGAAATGAGTGCAGTCTGCCTTTCACACTATTTACCCCTGCAACATACCCAACACAAGGTCCCTCCAGTTGACCACACAGGCATTCCTGCATGTATCTTGGACAAAATGAGTCTAACAAAGAAGCTATGATACTTTGCAGAATTCAGAGCAGGAGAAAAATTAAAGAGGCAACTGTCCCAACATTTTCTTAATCAGAGCTGCAAAAAAACCAGTGAGAACCGAGTGCACCCTGTTGGCTGTCTTTTGTCTGTTCTCACTGTGCACTAAAAGATGCTAATATGTTAAAGCATGTTCCTGGGGGTGTGCAGTTACACTTACCAGCAGTTTGGCAAACTGAGTGTGATGCTGGCCTGTATGCTGGGACCAAAACGTAAATATCCAAGGGTTCCCATGGTGATGTACAAGACTGTGACAACACCCATTCCAGCATAAAGAACTGGTGGAAACTGTTGAGGGATCTTCATTTTATTCTCCAAAGGCAGCACCTATTTAAAATGCAAAGTCGATTAGTAGATGATTAAAAAAATAGATCAAACTAAATTTTGGAGAACATGACCATTATCCTTTCTGATAAACCACAACCATCCTTGAATCATCTCCACCCATTTTGTAGATATCTAATATAACTTTTGCATCTCAACTGCACCTACCATGACTGCAAAATTTAGTTCAGGCAAAAGTAAACTGGAAAAGATGGCAAGAGAGGAATTTATGTTAAAACAGGGGTGGGCAATTATTTTTGCCATAGGTCCATGCCTGGATGGCTTTAGAGGGCTGGGTGGCGTGCCTAGCATTCCGACGCCTACGGTGGTTTGCTACGCCCCCCATTTTTACATCTTGCCGTGGGCCATAGTTTGCCCAGGTCTGTGTTAAAAGGTATAATGTATTAATTATAGTAGCTACATGCAAACTTTGAGTGGAATTTATATATAATCTATATTTATTTTGTTTCACATTACAAGCAAGGGGGTAGCCCCTGGCTACAAATAATAGAATGTACCAATGCAGAATAATAGTAAAATCATGCAGAATGCAACACACAAGGCCGATCACAGTTAACAGACCAGTATTACAAGAAAAAGAAAATTGCTATTTGAAAGGCATAACAGTTGTTCCTTTGCAGTAACTGTATCAAGGTTATCCTTGAAGATGAATTGTGATTTAAGTTGCTTTGTGTTGTCTATGCTCACAGCATCCATCTTTTATAAACTGGGCATTCTGGGGCACTTAATGAATATTGGGGTTTATTTAACAAATAAAAGACTAATCTTTTCTATGACTGATTACAATATGTATTATAGGAATGTATACTTGTTTTATCTAGATAAAATATTTTGCACTGTACATAAGAGCTTACCATTATCAACATTTACTGTAAGTCAGTATATTATGAACCTTAAACATTAATGGAGGTTTAGTGTCCCCGTGGCAAAATGGCAGCTTAATTTAATTTTTCCTTTAAGATCTACCATGTGTAGAGTTTTTGTGGCTTAAGTGGTTGAAATTCACTTGATAAATGGCTTAAGACCCAAATCATGTAGTGTTTATACCTTCACCCAATAAAGGGTTGCAGTGCAGCTGCCTGTGCGTGGTTTTTCATTTCCATTATTGTGACATATGTTTGGGAGACTACACGGGGCTCTAACAAAGAAACCTGTGCTTTATTAATAATTACATCACCCCTCTCAGATCCAGGGAAAACCTGTACAATATGAGTGGTTGAAATTAATTAAAACAGGGCTGCCCACCTGGAAGGCCAGGTACTGAATGGGAGTCCTCCAACCAATTTGTATAGGCATTAGCCTGAGTAAGAACTCCAGAGACATATTTTTATTCCTTGCAGATCCCATTATGAAATATTTGACCTTTATTTAAATATAGTTGCTCATTAATCCATATCTTTGACCAGTTTTAGGGTTGTGCACATTGGACAATTGCTCAGGGCACCATCTGCAAACAAGCCCATTCAGTTAACTGGCAAAGATATCAGCATACAGGACACTCCTTGCCCAGGAACCCACTCTGTCCAAAATCAGTCCTGCCAGAGTCCCTTCTCCTATCTCCACAGATCCCTACTTTCTACCCATTCCACCTGATTTTTTCTCTCTCACAGTTCTGCTAATTGGCAGAGACTCTATTTCTTCACCAATGAGGAACGCTGTCAATGACACTAGGATAGAACATTTTGTTAAATATAAATATTAGCATTTTGCAACAATAGCGTTCCTTGACTAGTCTGTATTCTACCACCTTTAAAGTCTCCCTCTCTGACATCTATTCAGAATCCTTCCTAAGGACTTTCTGATATCTTTCAAAATGTGTCAAGCTCATAGCTATTCTCATCCCCGTTTTGTCTTACTATTTCTTTTTTTAATTTCTTATTCAAATTGTAATTACTCTCTTCTTCTGATGGTAAACTCTTTAAATCACCCCCCACTTTGCTGTCGGTTTACCTGCTTCTCACTCCACTCTTGCTTTACTACTTCCTTGTTGTCTCTGGCAGACTAACAATTGGAGGAGACTTCCTGTCCCACCCTACCAATTACAATGCAGTCAGTACCCAGAAGCTATGCCAGGATATTTCACTGTATCAATAATAAAACAATCTGCCCCGCCAATGGTGTGTGGCATGCCACATTGAGAGCTCACTCATGAAATAAGGAAAACTAAGACTCCATAGTTACAGACAACCGATTAAATATGATGCGCTGCTTCTCACATTTTTAATTCAGACTACAAAAATTGCAAGCAATTTTAGAAACATGAACATTCAATATATTCCAGTTTCTTCCTTTCTAGGGGAATAACCTTTATCAAAATATGTCAGTCAGACAGATCTGCTAAACAATTTCCATAACACCTATAATTATGCTTACAACTGCACTCACTTTCCCTGTGGAAACACGATTAATACATATCTAAGTTTCAAGTTGCGTACACTGACCATCACAGAGGAATTCTACCAGTCAATCATACATCTGATTATGTGCTCAACTCAAAGCAACAGCAGAAATTATAACAGACTCAGTTTGTGAGGAGGAAGTAACAGAGGATATTGAGAGCAACATTAACATACCATAAAACAAAATCTAAAACTCAGGGTGAGCATGCTCAATATTAATCTAAAACAAAAGAAACCTATGTGAAAAACATAAGTGTTAAGAAGCACTATAAAATATAACCAAATGTCCAATTAAAAAATAATTCAATAAATATTATCTTGAGTGTTGTAGTAGCGCTGCTCTTCTAAAATGCAGTTACCTCCAATGTCATACGAGAAAACCAAAGTAAAATCTATTAAAAAAAAAAAAAATTCACACACAAAAAAAAAGGGGGGGCAAATAGTGCCTCATCAAAGTGATGTAATATAGAGAAAAAAAAAACAGAAAAAGGCTGAATAACCAACACACAGTTATGTGTAAAAAGAATGAGAAAAGAAAACACCAAAAACTGCAAAAAACACACCTGAACCGTTAAATAGGGGGGGTAGCTCACCAGATTCTGACAAGACACTGGCATTAAACAACAACTAATCCTTGCATATGGAAGTTCTTAATTGGCAAGGATTATTTATTGTTTAATGCCAGTGTCCTGACAGAATCTGGTGAGCTGCCCCCCTATTTAACGGTTCAGGTGTGCTTTTTGCACATTTTTTGGTGTTTTCTTTTTCATTCTTTTTAACTATGTGTTGGTTATTCAGCCCTTTTCTGTTTTTATTCTATATTATGACACTTTGATAAGGCACTATTTGCCCCCCTTTTTTGTGCACTTTTTTATAGATTTTACTTCAACATTAATCTAGTGGTCCCATGTGACCAGTGTTGCTTTAATTTAGTGGAACATGTTGACTGACTGCAGCTGTAAGTTCACAATGTTGATTGAGCCTGCTAGTGCTGACTGTGCTTGGCTCAGAGGAGTAAGAGAACCTACAGTAAGTGAAAGACATCTTTGAAAATTGGTCTGTTTTTAAGCAATCTTGCAATGATTTAGGGTTAGTTTTATCTTAAATAATTCATGGGGTATGCCTCCGGTCCATAAATCATTTGAGAACATAAAAGATTACTTTCAGACTACACCAATATTATTCACAAACTTATCACCCATGCAAGTCTCTCCCTTGCTGATATGGGCCCTAATGTATGTGGGAAGGGAGCACATTTCTTCTGGTAGGGTGGGGTTTGAAGGCTTCCACAAATCAGTCTAGCACCCAGCGCTCATTTAATGGATGGGTCTACCACGAAAATTTGGACACCTGGACGTTCCTGCCTAAACTTTGAAGAATGCTTTTTGCCAATGTTACAATAAAGCATGGTGATTTAGGGTTATGGCTTTGTAGATTAAGATACATTTCCTGGACCTTTTAGGTACCCTATCAGAGATTTTGATACTAGCTGTCACGGGTTCAGATGTTTGGGAGTAACACAGCAAGCACAAAGCAATATTGGATTATGCTGAAGAACCCTAGTTCTGTTTGAACACTATGATAAAAAATATGATACAATCTTTCCAGATTTTTCATTGGATAGAATCTATAAGACTCTGCTATGTTAATGAGATTATTTTTAAAAGTGGTTTTCCAAGAAAAAGAATGTTAACACGTCACAGCCAGCATTCAATAGCCAGAAGGCTGTAAGAAAAGAAAAAAGTAGACTGGCCTTGCGCAACCACCACAAATGCACATATGGAATCAAGAGTTTAAAAGAGAATACCACTTTGAAGCACAATGTAACTTCAAGCTGAAACCAGTAGCAGTAATTTTATGAAGCTGACCTGCAGACCTTATCCCAAAGTAAAGGTTAATAGGAGTCGATTATATTAATGGGTAGACTTAATCCTCAAAGACCAGTTATGAGCAAAGAGATCTTATATCTACATGGTCTACTCCTGAATTTGTGAATTCCAAAGAACTACAATGAATTGGATTAAGCAAGCATGCCTAAGGTCATTAAGGGCTACTTTTCATGATTATGAAGCAATGAGTTGCATTTTACTCAGTAACTGTGACTAATCTTGTTATTGTCATCCAGTATTTTCCTATGGCAGTTGTATAGTTCCATGCACATTGTGTTTCCTGATTTCAAGTGTTCAAAGAACCTGGAGCATCCCACAACTTTGTTGAGATGGTACCAATAATCACTATGTAGTTGCATGGTTTGCTAGAATGTTGAATATAGTCGCAACACATGAAAGGATGCAGTCAAATGTAAATGAAAAAGCTCTATGGATCATCTTTATAAAAATGTAATTTTTATTTAACTGATCTAATTAGAGAAAGTGTTTAGTTAAACCTGTCAGCTTGGTTTGAAAAAGCTGTGGGTGAATGTTCTCAATTTGTATTGATTTGCGTGGTCCCTTTCTCAGCTTGTTGCAGTCAATGTTTATCTGTTAAGCAAATGAACCCCCGCCTAACTGAATTGTCTTCTATGGAACTTCAGATAAATCATATTTGTGAGATGGTCAGAAAAAGCTCAATAAACAAAAGGCAGCTGCAATCTACAGACAGAGAGAAGACACAACACAACAAATACTAAGCTTTAAACATTAAAGGGAAAATCTTAACAGATACTGCATAGAAATAACTGTCATGGCAGCTCAAACACTAATTTTCTTTAGCTGGTGCTAATGGCACTTTAATGATATAGAGGGCAGTTTTTGTCCTAAAAACTCCCACCTATATTGCTATGGAAAATGAAGGTATTTCTGCTGTGATCAACAAAGCTCTAAAAATTAGCTCCCAAGATGGTGGGCCCCAAAACCCCACTGGCAAGTGAAAAGTTTAGTTTCAGGGTCGAAGAATGTGGGGTTTATTGACTAAAGTCCGAATTGTCATGTAATGGTGTGAATTCGCCAATTCCCCATATTCGGGTAATCAGCAAACTCTGCAATGTGGCGAATTCACCAGCTAACAACAGTCACACACTAAACAATGGACGGCTACTGACATGGTTGCAGATTTGCTTTGGGATTTTGCTGTTTAGTCAATAAGGAGTAGAGAATCATAAAGTAGCCACCCAAAGAGAGTTCACTTTGACAGTCAAATTCTCACTTTGATCAGTAACCTTACAAACCATAAAAGTTTTATTAATGATTGCAAGATCTGGCAACACCACCATAAATGGTCTCACTATAATACATGGATGTGTGGGCTGTATCCGTGAAATTCATCAATATTCCCAGAATGTTTACAGAAAAAAAAAACACAGGAAAATAAACAATAAAAAGAATAAATTGTAAAACATATGAAGATTACCCATGAGCACAATGACATTTAAAGCCTTACCACTCCAATGCCTTCAAAGGCAAAGATTGCAGTGCCAAAAAATAGCAGGTAAGACCTCCAGCTGGATGTGTAAGGAAGATGTGAGGGGTCTGGGATATCCTATAGAAATAAAGCAATGAGCAGCAGATCTGTAAATGATCCAAAACATTCTACAAACATAATTTAGAAAATAAAGAAGTTCTTGGAATTTCTGGGAAACCAGTACGATGAGCTATGTGCACTAACATCCCCATAGCATTCCCTAGAGAAAATAGTTGTCTAGAGCTGCACATGTAGCTGTAAGGAAAACAATGTAGACACAACCATGCCTTGGCTATCAATTGACTTTTTCTTTAACTCTAAGGCAAAGGGAGAATGAGTCATGTGGCTACAGTCACTTGGAGTTTACCAAAGATACAGAACCAAGATTTCCCTTGGCCAGAGCCCAGTGAATAAACCATGGTCTTACACATTCTAAAAAATGAAAAGTTAAATAGATATGGCTTTGTCAATTATGAATAAGAAGTGCGGCCATTTCACAATGTACAGAATACACCACCCTTTATTCCTCGATAGTGAAAGATTTCAGGACACAGCAGTACCACCATTTGTAGGAGATGCACCATTTTAGTTAAAGGAAAACTCATTTACACTCATAAATGATGATAATTAAAACTGCCTCAAAGAGAAGTGATAGGACACAAAACAAAAAACATTTTTTTTTTTTTTTTTTTTATCAGGAACAACATCCACAAAAGAAACATCGGAGACTCCCCTTCCCCTTTATTTATTTCAAGGTAAGGTCAAAATGAATCCTCCCCAACCAACCTACCCGGCAGATATATTGGTATATATATATACCAATATTACCAATATTACCAATACCAATATACCAACCTAATCCTCCCCAACCAACCTACCCGGCAGATATATTGGTAGATCATGATTAAACTCGCCAGCATGGTTACATTAGCCAGGAGTGAGAAGAATGAGAGGTATCGCAGATTTCTGATGAAAACCAGTAGGATAAGGAATGGTAAGAATGCCAGTATGTACAACCTAGAGTCCATACCCTTCTCCATCACCACAGTTTCATTGGAGCTGCTGCAATCGTTAGTAGTTACATTAGCGGCATCTACCACCTGCAAGGACAAAAGCAAAAATTAACCATATACAAAGCCTTGTGGAGGTCCAAAATAATTGTTGAACAGTTTTATTAATACAAGATCATTAGCAGCAGTGCAATGTTCATGCACATCATAATGCAGCCCCGGTTAATACAGTGTGATGGTTTGTGGTTGTCACAGCTCCTTGATTTCTTAAAATAGCCACACACAGTTTGCATTTTTTTTTTTTTAGTTCTCCTTCATTTTTGAGTCCCACAATCAGTGCACTTTTCTAACCTGCTGGTATAAAATATCTCCTGAAACAACCCCGAGGCAATGTCAAGCAACATTATCATAAAGATTATATAAGTTAAGCTTGCACATGTGTACCCCCACATGATTGGTGCTTCAGTACAACTGTACGTTCTACAAACAGAGCTTTCATTGGCAGAGTTAAATAAAGAACATGGATGGAAGTAAATCTTCAAAAGGTATCAAACTGGACTGTGTAGAGCTGAAGATCAATGGAACCACGCAGCGGATATACAGAGCTTGGTATATGACATTATGCCTTTGTTGTTTCTTGTTGCCCTTTAAAACAATTCAGCAGAGGTATATCAGAAATGTATTGGAAAGGCTAATTGAACACAGTATTTATATGAAAATCCTGCGGATTATGCAGTACTGATTAACCATGCCTAAAACAAATGATTTTTTTGGTTTAATGATACATTTAACTGCTAAATACGTTTAATCTCATTATATTTGTTCTTCTCAGATTCTTCTTACAATATCTGGAATGGACTTGTATACAGATTTGAATTGTGGTTCAGGTCATTTCAGTTAACTTAAAGGGCCAGTAACACAAGAAAAAATCCTATTTGGTTTGAAAGTAGCAGTTGCTATATAGTACTTACGCATGTTATATTTGAGTTTATACTCCTGCTTTGTATAAGCTTGCATTTGATTTTCTTCTTTCATGAATGCAGCCACATTTTATCTGCTAAGTAAACAAACCCCCACTCTGTCTATTTTTTCAATGGAACTTTCTTTAGACAATATATATACCAGTGCAGCTCATACATGCAGACATGCAGAGATGCATGCTTCAGAAATTCACAAGGTAAGCTCCTGACTGGTAATTTAAAAGTAAATGGATTTAAAACACACTGGTGTATACAAATAGTGGTTGCAGCAGTCACATGAGAACCCCCCCCCCAAAGGGAGCCTGGTCCCTCTGCCACCACTTTGCAACCCCTGCAGCTGCTGCTCCAGTATCCATCCAGATCCTGGTAAATTAGTTTTACTTAGTCCGGGGATGAAGCGCGAAGAGGCAGCACTGCAGGAGGAGGGGGACCCAGTGCTGATCTTTCATTAGGGCCCAGGGGAGGGGGTCCAAGGGTGGTCCTGCACCAGGGACCAGATCTGTAATGTTACAGTACTGGACTGTGTAGTATTTAGGACGCTTATTTCTGCATTCTCATAGCAGTTCAAGGAAAAGACACGTCCCTAATTAAATGAATTTACAACACAACTGAAACCCCTGCCCAATGTTGAAACCTATAATGTTGCAACTCATCAGACACTAGTTTAAACTATTTTCAGCACATAAAGTAAAATGACTGACTGGTTAATTAGGGTGTAATGGTTAACAACCCCCTATGCTGCATCTGTGTCTTTCAGAGTAGCAAAAACTCTTTAATAGAAGCTTACCAATTCACTAGTTGCAAAGGCAAGTAAGTATTGGAAATTAGACTAGAGGCATGAGATCAAGACAAGGTCAAGTACTGCACAGAATTAATATATTACAAGGATCTATTGAGAGAATACTCAATTAAGAAAACTACGTACAGCAAGACAGAAATTAAAGCCTTTTTTATTCACGATCATGAGCCAAAACAGCTGCAACTATAAAAAAATTATACAGGCCTCTAGAGGTTTGATTATTAACCTAAAATAACATGTTGCTGTTGGATACCATTCAGAGCCACCCTTCAACAATTTGGTGTTCCCAGAATCCTCAGCTGCGTAACAAGCAAATAAGGAGGCGGGGCTAAGAATTATCTTCTCACCATTACAAGTCAAAAGTCTGTCAATTCAGGTGGAAGTTATGTTTGAATACATAAATATGAATCAGAAATCTGCTACTGTGCTTGCTCATTTTCACAAAACACAGGAAAGGGAAGAAGAAAGGAACAAGGCAGCTGTCAAGATCAGAAAAGATAGGGATCATAGAAGAGAGCATGGGAAGTGCTGGAGCCTAATAGTCTGATCAGCAAGCATCTCCCCATACCTAATCACCCCTAGACATATCGAGGCTATAGTGCTCCTTTATGAATCACCCTAGGAGCCTTTAACACTCCGTTAAAGGACTGTCTAACTCATTGTTTAGAAATGACTTTCTCATACTTTGTTTTTCTTTTGTTTGTTTGTTTTTAGGCCTGCATGCAAATACACACCATTATATTCTATGCCACTTGCATTTACAATGAGCATCTTAGAACAATTGTTGTTGGTGAAACCATTTAATGAGTTGGCACCACTCACAAGGACCAACTCATTACATGTGAACAAATGTCACTGATTGTTATAACTGGGGTGAAATTTTAAATGCAAGTGCCCTAACAAAGAATGGCATTCATTTAAATGAGAGATGCTGAATTGATGGAGTTAGTCTGACAGCTAGTGTGAAACAGGCCTTAAAATTCACTTGTCGGGTATTTTACAGAAGTTTGCCTCTACCCACAATTCCCTTCCCATCATTTACACACCTTTTTTATATTGTCGGCTAGAAACACAAAGTAGACACAGCAAAAACCCAGTTGTGTGAGGATCAAAAAGAATCCAATAATACGCCTGATGTGCACAAAAGAAAGAAAAGGTTAGTGTACCACAATTAAATCACAGCTTTAACAGATTTTCACAACCCTTATGTTTAAAATAGCAATATAAATAAAAGGTTACAGAAGTCTGAGGTTACTTCTAAGGCTGGGGTCACATGGGTGAAATTTGCTTCGCATTTTTGCATGGCGAAAAAATACGCTGTAGCAAAAAACACATAGAAAGAAACAGCTATCGGCTGCAATGACAGACTAGCATTTCATAGAAAGGAATATGCGCTAGGACGCTGCTTGTTGCCTTTTATCACAGATAAAAGATATCACAAATGATGTAAATTACAAGCATATAGTCTAGAAAATGCATTACTCTAAGTGCCAAACCATGACTGAAACAAGAAGATGGAGGTCCCGGCCCCCCAAACAAATAGGAGGGCAACAAGTGCAGTAGAATAAAGTGACAGTTCATTTGGATATAGATGCCAATTAAATAAGAAAAGAAATAAAAATTTTTGAATAAATAGTTGCATAAATATAAAATATAGACATTAAAACTAGGGCTAGTGCTCCAAGAGGTAAGATTTTAATTTAGATTTGAAGATATTGACGGATTGCTCTTGGCAGAGGTAGAGGGGTATAGCATTCCAAATATAAGTGGCAGCAAGAGAGAAGGGTTAAGATGAGAACGGGCAGTCGTAATGAGGGCTTCCTGAAGGAGGTGGCCTTGTGAAAAGCGGATCACAGAGGTGCAATGTTAGGTTAATTTAAAAATGCATAGTGAACCCTAGAAAAACACAAGATATGATGTCATGGGTTTACTGTCACTTTAAATAGATTAACTCATTTATGTATGTGTGTGATTAAGACAATCCTTAAAACCATGGCTTGCTGCCTGGAGCAAATTAATAAAATTCAGAATCCATCGTCTTAACAACCTCAAAAAGTTGTTCACCAGAGCCATCTAGTGGTAACTAAACAATTTAACATCTTGGGTCATACAAGATGAGCAAGCATTCCTAAACATTTAGTAATAGCCAAATACAAAACTTTCATTAACGAACTTTGATAAATATACCCCAACTTATCTTTAAAGTCATACATATTTAAGTTTGGGGGAAAAGATATCTCCTTCAAACTGACACCAGAACATATACATCAGTTGCCAAACCAGCAGAACCAAAAAGGTGAGTCTGCCTACTGTTTGGGTGAGGACATCATTAGTCATGATTGGAATGTACAAGTCATATTTATATATTATAACCTCTACTGATACACTGTTTGTGAGCCTTAGTTAACACATCTGTGGACTAGCTGTACAAGCCATGCACTACAGATACAATAAAAATGGAAACAAGCATTTCCATTTTTCATTTCCCAGTAGCATTTACATTTCTATGCTACGATTAGGGAAATGGCATGAGTTTCACTGGGGCTACTAAGCAGGGTTGAAAGAAGCATTTTTTAAAGTAACTGTGCAATGATGCTAAATTGTGTGCATGTTGCACACTTTACTGGAGCCACTATTGATAAAGGCTTATGGAATAAATGGGGTATAGCAATAACAGATTTTATATCTCGGCACACTCTCATCAGCAAAATAAATGTAATTGTTACAATTAAAATAACACCTGTCAGATCAGCTTACAGGAGAACTAAAACACTCAGTGTTCTAGAGGGGAGACAACTTGGGTGGGCTAATTATACTTACTACTGCTGGTCTTTTGTCTTCTGATGCCTCCTGGTTCTTCTTTCAGCAATCATCCTTTTGCAGGCTCCAGCAATATTATCACCTTGCAGGTACACCTCCTCTTTATCATCACTGATGCCAGCCAGTGCAGAATAGTATTAGGATTCCAATACCACTTCTGCACTTGCTCACATTGGTAATGAAGAAGGAAAACGAAGTGCTGAAGATTGCAGCTCTGGAACCTGTAAAAACATGATTGGCTGAAAGAAGTAGGCAATGGGGGTTAAAATACCTGGATATATAAATACCGTATAATTAACTCCTAAGTTTCCTCCCCACTAGAGTAACAGGGGCTTTAGTTTCTCTTCAACAATATGCCAGTGAGTAGTCCTTGCTTCCCCATAGCTGCTCCAGCCAATTTCAAGCGGAGTTGGAGGGGGGTAGAGGCACAGAGGAGCAAGCTATTATTGTGGCTCTTCAAATCAGATGCCTCATATCAAATTTCATAAGCAATCTGATTGGTGGAGCAACAACCTGAGCATTCCTGTATAGACAGAAATGGCAATGTGCGGAGGAACACACATCAGTCAATGATGCTAAAAATGTTCATTGTGATGAACACTTTTTTAATAAGATTCAGACTACCCCTCTTACAGGCCAATTGCAATAGCAAAGTATCTATAGCCAATGGGGTGGCCAGAGGGATCACCCCACCCTTTATAATATAAAATAAGAAAAAAGTTGACATCCCAAAAGCTCCAAAAATAAAAAACATTTATTGTGCCACCTTCACAAACAATGTATTGGGGGGATTGACCCTCCCTTCATCAGTAGTGTTAAATAGAAGTCAGTAAGGGTGTATAAATCAGGTATCCAATTAGTGACATCACAGTATGTATACATAATTGTCCATTATTTAATTAAGTGGTTTAGTGAGATGCAAGGAGCTCTGCTGGTAGAAAGTGAAAATGTTTTTCAACATATGACAAAAGGATTAAGTTATATAATAAAATAAAAACAAGAAATGTTTTTAATTAACAGTATTTCACTATGATATCCATGTGTGTGAATCTAATTGTGTACCTTATGAATGTGTACCCGTTATAGGTCCACGTAAAAAAAAGGTTTCAGAGTTCAATTAGTGTTCACTATCATTTTATCTTATTCTTTATTTAAACTTTACATGTCACTATATATCATTTTCACCATAAAGTAACTTATTAATCTAATAAATAACACCACACACACATACCTACATTCCATCTTCAATAAAAAAGGTTAAAAGGAAATGATTCACAGCACATTGCTGTCCTTATGGAAGTCTTATCCACAACTGGTTTCTTCACACAGTTTCCAGATCTTGTCTCCATCAACACATAAAGATTAACTACAGTATGCTTATTTGCTCAATCTATTACTAGTCTGTCGATTGTAGAAGCCCATTTCGGGTTTTTTTCCTCACTGGTTGATATGACAAGTTTTTCATGCAGCTAGTTAAATTGATTTAATCATTATGAAATTTAAAATTTGAAATGTCATTACCAGTTTTCTATTTTTTTTTTTTAATTTTTGCTAGATCAAGAAAAGATAGAATTTATTAAGGTCTGAATAATTACATAGAGAAAATATATATATGTAATATGTAAGTATGTCTTTTAGAAAAGAAGAGCAGCTTACACATGGGCAATTGTGAGCTACCCCATGGTAAAGAAAAGAAAGTCCTAAACCCCTGTATCCCAAGTATTTCATTTCAGTGTGAAATGAAAGACTTTAGTGGCCATAAGATGACCAGCAATGTGGTTCGGAGATATTTGTAACTTAATACGTTAGCTCTTTAGGAAGCCAGCATAATGATTGTTTTTGACTGACTTCTCAACACAATTGAAATTTGATATAACTGATTTTACAGGACTAATTTCTTTCTTAACTTCACCTTACTGAGCATTATGGATTACAAATCACCACATTGGCACCTCTCTACATCGTTCTAAAACTCTTAGAAATCACCTAGAGCAGAGGTCCCCAACCTTTTTTGCACCAGGGACCAGCTTCAAGCAAGACCAGTTTTCCATGGCCCGGTGGGGTGGTGGTGGGGCAGGTGCGGAGCTTTGGTCATATGGGGGCGGGGGGGATGCTGGTGGGACCTCGGTGTATACAACACTGCTGCTGTACACCGGTACCGGGAGCCGCGTCAATGAGGCCAGTCTGCTGCCCTACCCCGGCACGCCCCACATAACATGTTCTGCCGGGGGCGAGTCAGTAAGGAGAGCCTGCCGCCCCACCCCCTCCGTGCTGGATGGCCGCGTCACTAAGACCCGCCCGATGCCCCGCCCCATCCTGCATAATGTTCTCTGCCGGGAGCTGCAAGCTGTCACGGCTACAGCAGAGAACATTATCAATCCACAAACAGTGTGCTCTGACCAGGTGCAGGGCCGCAGAGCTAGCTGTCAGCGGCGCCGCGGACCGGCTGAAAAACCCCAACGGCCCGGTCCTAGTCCCCGGACCGGCGGTTGGGGACCTCTGACCTAGAGCATAGTCTTTACATTAACTCCAAGAAGACACCAGTTCTGAAGGGAAATTACCAGTGTGTAACGTGTGATCACAAGATCAGGAAACAATCTTTCCGTGGCAGGTTTGGAAAAAGACAATACATTCACTCCTTTATTAACTGTACATCAGAAGGTGTTATATACTGCCTCGAATGTCCATGTCACAAGCGATATGTAGGAATGATAACCTAACAATTACGTAAGAGAGTTCAGAAGCATACTAGCACTATCCGTCAAGCATCCAAGGAAACTAACCCAGACAAGTTAACATTGGTGGCTTGTCACTTCTTGCAACTTCATGCTAGTGACAGCAATGTTTTAAAATGTTGGGGATAGAAAAATTTCCCATGGTTTAAGAGGGGGTAAGCTTATACAAAGAAAGCCGGTGGATTTTTTTGTTCAGTTACATCCTTTGGCCTAAATGAACATAATAATTTCACTTTGTTTTTTAAACCGTACCCCACCTTCTCTCTCGCCCTTTTTTTCACATACAATATCTTATACTGGATGCTACCTTTATGAATAATATTTTTATTATGAATAGATTTTTACATTTTATTATGTTTTTTCTTTTCCCCATCAACACTTTTTTCTGGTTTTTAACCTTTGTTCTTATTTGAGAAAATAACTTTCATTTTCCCTCTAAGATCTATGAGGGATTTGAAATTCTAGAAGAAAAAAAGGGTAAGTGGCTCAAATCCAAATGGTAAAAAGGTAGATACTCACAAACCGCTGTAATACTACTGGGTGCCATGGGAAAGACGTCCCAAAGTCATCCATGATTAAGTGCTGTTGCACAAAATGCGTAAGAATGTGGCCCTGCTTTTAACTTTTGGTCAATAAAGTACACTTTTTACTACTCTGGAGTCACCTGGGATTTTTTCTGCTATTTCCCATTTTGGATTTGAAATCCTCCATAACTCATATTTCCATCAGTGAAATTCCATATGGAATAAGACTTATGGTGAATCCTTTAATTTCTACTGTTTACCTATTATGAGACTGAAGAGCTAATTTGCACTACTATAATATTACTTTTCCCTTTTTGGTTTAAACTGGACAACTTAGTTCATAACAATAAATAACCTTGCAGGATTCTGTATATCCGCATTATTCAGCCTTTACTATCAGCATTTGATTTCCTTACATATTATGAATGGGGTCTTTGTCCTGTGCTGACATCACCTGTGATGCCCCTTTCGTAATTTTGCCCATTTGACTGGCACAATTGATCTTACAAATTCTCACTGTAAGATCCTGTTTATATGTGCTACTATGTAGAACTACTTTGATAGACGTGGAAAGGGGGAGGCACCCAATAACATCTCGGGACTGGCTGTTCACCTGGAAGCCTGCCTATATAAATGGAACATACAAAGCGACTGGCGTCTCACTTTACCTCCAGCAGCTTAGCTAGTGATAGCAATTACTGCCCCCTCTAAGTGGATTAGAATGGAAACTTAGACATAGGAGATAGATAGTACCAATTGCCCCATTGAAGTGGGCTTAGTACAGACAGGGTAACCGGAGGCTCCTTTATTAGCCAATGCTAGTTAACATACAGCCTGCCTTGCTGCAGACTTAGTGCAATGAGAGTAGGTTTGAGCTCCTAAGCTGTGCTGTTATTTGTTTCAAGCACGTTTGTCTCCTACACTGGCCTGACATTTTGTTTTAAATTTACAATGCCAACTAGACATTACGACAACTAGGCCTTGGCGAGTACATGCTGCTTAACTGACTTACATTGTTAGAAGGGGAGTAACATCATTAGCTTGATCAGGGAACTGATCATTGCTACCTGCATTTTTTTATATATATCAACACAGCCATTTAGGCCATTGGTCTTGTTTTTGAGGAAGTGGCGTAATTTTAAATGTGATCCATACATTGGGAATACTTGTTAACTCTTGCATATATTCTGGTTTTCCCTTCCGTACCATGTAGATAAGTGGTTTTGTTGGGATTTCTGTTCCTTCACTAATTGTTTTAGCCATATTAAATATACCTAATAAAGATATTATTTTAATACAGGTATGTACTGGGGTGCGAATGTGGGTCACCGCTTTTTTCTTTTGTTGTGTTCTATGAATTAAAAATAGATACCTTCTTAGCTGGGATTAACAGAGGAGATATGGTTTGCTCACCTGTATGGTACATTTGGGGGCACTGTATTATTATTATTATTAATTATTATTATTTTGTAATCAAGGTACGT
>WMED01001567.1:17023-27026 GCA_019650415.1 Pipa parva
AAAAAAAAAAAAAAAAACTTATTTGAAAGGGTACATTCATATTCAAATTATACATATTTAGAAAACCCAGTTTTATTTCTTCTAGGTAGTTTTCAACTAAACATACAGGCTTTGTAACGTCTCAAATTAAAATTATTCTCTGCATCTGTACAGGTCTATTAACTCAAGCACTGTGCCAACAAGCTCACCATGCTGCACTGATGAAAACAAAGGTTTGGTATAGCCCTGCAGCCTGTAATAAAAGAACAGGTTAGAGCTTACTGCCATAAAAAGCCATCAAAGGTGAGTCAAGGCTTGCTTTGCTGGTAAGCAAGAAGCTGGCAAAACAGCCTTAATGCTAACGCAAAAAATAATTTTAATGTTCATTGGCTTTTACTAAGCAATGTGCATTAAATACATATCTATTTTTACCAGTTGAATGACCCCTTTAAGAAAGAAATGTTTTTTTACTTTAACTTTACATTTTTTTTGGTTTTGTTTTGCAGGTTCTTCTGACACCAGTCAAAGACGTTTAATACCTATAGGCTGTTATGGGTGCCAATATATGGGTTAAATGTACACATGTATAGTAGGAGTTGTAAAGGTACACAAAACTATTGGTGACACACCTTCGGTATCTGTAGGAGCCATTATGTGTATTAAAATTGATAGTATTGGGTATGCTACTGAAACACTGAATCTTTTCATAAGCTAGGAGCACCATCTTGAAAACTGGGCAAATTGCTTTCATTCCACAGAGCAGACTGCAAAAAGTAAATCTTTCAACAAAACTCAGCCCAAGACAATTGTTCTCCCAGGGGCAAAGATGGATTATACACAAGGCGCTTGCTGCCTAGGTTCCAATGACCACTTAGGGGTCCAGAAACAATTCCTTACCAATAAATAATATTTTTAGGTATGTGGTTGGGTGAAGATTGGGCTGTAAGAGCTTATTTGCCTACGGCCCTATTGTTTCAGGCAGGAGAAAAAGTAACAGGATAAAAATGAATTTGTAAATGTAAAAATTTTTTTAAAAATTTAATTAAGGCATTATTCTAAAACAAACTATGGCAGACTGAAAACAGCTCTTGACTTCTTTACCTCTCCTTTATTAAATAAGCATTACTGTGTTGGCCCATGGCAATAATACAAGGCCCCTTTTTCATGATCAGGAAACAAGATCTAGTTTTTATATAGGAGACAAAATAAAACATGCTTGTATTCTAATCTCTATGGAAGGCGAACTGAGTGGGCGAGCCGTATATTCTTTCATCTGTAACAGGTAAGTAGATTGTTTTTGTATGTAATGATAATCCCTGATCTCCCATTATGTTTTCTAAAATGAGGTAATTACAGGTTCAAACACATGGCAACGCCAAGGTATTTGAAAGCTATACCAGGCAGCATCCTCATCCCAGGACCATCACTGGGTGCTGCTTAGTTTGGTACCCCACTCCCAGCAAACATGGTTCCTATCCTGACAGGAAGCAGTAACTAACAGTACTTCTTCCTCTAAAATGTCATCCTGGATTAATCTGACTGCTGGAGCTGTAATGTAAACTTCATAAACTTCCCCTGCCATGAGAATTCTTGAGGGAAAGAATAGCACTGGCTTTACTCCGTTTATCAATTGCCTGGTTATCTTCCACCCACTGCTTTTTGTTAGCAGGTCTGCTACTGGGACAAAAAGTATTATAATGAAAATTTGTGGCAAACAGTTTGGGAAATAAACAGGACTAGTACAAGTACACATATGTGTGGATATACGGCACTTGTGCACAAGCAGTTCACAATGATTTTGTTCTGCTTTTATTTTAAACATGGCAGACATGGAAAACATGTTGCATGCCACAATCCAATGTGTAATGCATCTGTGTAATGTAACTTTATCTGCACATTTAGTTGGTTTTGTTTGTGAGTAAAATGCTACTGAGTAGCATCAGAGTGGGTTTAACATTCACCAAGAAGAAAGCCCCACTTACATTTTTGCACAGATATATATATATATACATACATACAGTATATTCTGCTTAAAACCAGCCAAGTTTATATATTATAAATAGTTCCAGATATTGGTGAACTATTTCCTAATTCAAAACGCTTCTTCTGGTATTAGGAAATGCACTCAGGTCCCGAGTTCTACCTAATGTGTATGAAACACATATGTTCTCTCTGTGCTTGTGTGAGTTTTTTTTATCTGGGTACTCCAAACCAACAGTCCAAACACATACTGGCAAAATAACTGTCACTGACCAAAATTGGCCTAAGTCTGTATGTAAAGGTAAAAACAGATTGTTAGCTCCACTGGGACAGGGACTGCTGTGAATGGATGCTCTTTGTAAAGCGCTGAGTAACATGTCGCCAATACATAAATGATTCAGCCTGGTAGACGGAATTTTATGACGACAGAAGACATTGCTCTGTCTAATATGGCATTCTAAGCAATCAAACTAATCTAACCTTCCAAACAGATGTCTGTCTCTCCTCCTATTCCCACTACAAAGGCCTGCACACAGTAACTCCTTCCTTTCCTCCCATTCTGCTGTCTGTCCTATCTCCGCTCTCCCTCTCTCTCTCATCCTTTATTTATCTGCTTCCTCCTGTGTGCACAGATTAGCTGTTCCCTGCTGGATCCAGAATCTGTCAGACAGGCAGATAAAATACACTGTTTGGAACAGAGAAAGGGTGTGCACAGATACTCTGTATAATTTTACAGCAAAGAAAGTGCACTAACCACATGGGTACTCCATGTCACTAACATGCCTCATAAGATACCAATGTACTGGGCATTACACAAGGTATAGCTGGGTGAAAAGGAGTATGTTGCCTGGATACAGATTGTGGAAGTGGGTCATGCAGCAGTGGGGACACGGTGACATCCAAATGGGGAGTGCTCACCATTAACTCCTCCACAACCAAAATGATAAAACCTAAAACATGGACATCATGAGTCCCACAGCACAAATGCTATGGTTCAAAGCTGTTCTAGCTAAATCTGCAGTAGTGTTCTGCTGGATATATGATGAACTACCTGAGAGATAAGGAGAGGGCTACAATGTGTATGTATAATTTTATTTATAAAGATATAATCTTGGCATATCACTGGAAAGTATATATTATCGTTTTAATAGGGACAGTGCAATCAATATAATTGCCCAGATACAGTTCAGGGTTATGCTACATTCATTAGGTGGAAACAAAATGACTTTAAAACACAACAAATGTAAAAACTGAGGGGGTTATTCACTAAAGTCCGAATTGTTACGTATAGGTGTGAATTCACCAGCCTGTCACAATCGCGACTTCATTATGGAAAATTGTCTCAATTGTAATTTTATTATAGGAAAATTGTCGCAAACGTAACTTTAAAAATTGTCATGACTTTACAATGGGGAAATTGTCGCACATTTGCTACGGAAATCTGACAGTCGAAATCTCACATTAGTGAATAATCCCCTAAAGCTGCTAACTGCCCTTACCCTACTTCTCAGAAGCCATTAACCCATATGTCTCACTAACGAGGCTGAGAAGTAATATCTGCAGGTTGGATATACATCTCTGAATTTCAGGATCTATCTGCGCTAGTTTTAGATACACAGTTGGCCAGATGGACACAGAGGACTAGTTTGTATGGCTCCTCCCTCTTTCCCATGAGCACTTGTTATAACTTTGCTTTTTAGGTTGAGACACTAAATGTCATCTATGCAGCAGGGACAATTGTGAATAGATTCTGTTAAAAGTTGGCTTGCACTATTATACACTAACCATGCCACATTGTGAACCATAGGTGCTGGTGAAATACTGACAAGCTTTATTTAGAAAAAACTTTATTGACCAATTAACAGCATACTTCTTACAAATGCATTCGCATCCCACAGCATTAACCACCAATTCAACATACCTACAGATGAAGATCTGGAATTTTCCACTAGTCTCAAACCACAGTGGGGTACATTACCCTTATTGTCACACTGTGTATTTAAATCTATACATGCTGATTCTGCAGGCAGGAAGATATTATCCTAGCTCCCTGTGGTTGTAAGGTGACAAAGTCAGAACATCCCTAGAGCTTATAGTGTCATCATTTCTGCAAGAAAGAGTTAGTATACAGGCATACTTTACATATCTAGCACAAAAAGGGTTAAACTTGGCTTTATATCTTGGTTCTTCCTCTGCATGACTGGGAAAGGATTACAGAGTCACGCTCTGCAGATCATTTGGCAGGAAAGGGGTTACACAGCTATGCTCTGCAGTGGATGGCCTCACAGAGTCTGACCTCTCTCAGTGTAATCAGTTCAGTGATTTGGACTGTGAGCCTGTGAAGGATAGCTGCCGGATCCTGCAAAACAGAGACCAGATGGGCCTCTGTATGGACAGTCTTGGCTAGAGATAGCTTTGCTGCAGAGAACAAAGCCACTGATGCTGCATTCTAAAAACAGACTTTAGCAGAATGTTCATGGCGGAGGCAGCCATTTTAATCATGATCCACAGATCACTGCTGACCAAAACCATTCACTTAGTTAACCCATCAAGTAAATCTCAGCAGTGAAACAATGCTCTTCAGTACTCTGCTTTTGTTCATGTGCAGTAACAGACTTAAGCAATTAGAAAACTCTAGAGACAACAGTGACACTGTGTGTCCACCTGACCAATAGCAGATCATTAAAGTGAATTTCAACATGTTCAAATTTTGGTTATCTCAGATGCCAGACATACAAATTCCAGCACGGTCCCTGGCAAACGGGGATTTCATTTTTCCTATGATAATTCCTTGAAAAGATTTAAAAAGGAGAAACAGACAAGGTGTTGTGTTAGATGCACATTAGGATGATGTCATAAGTGGGGGTGTACTCATGGCAGTTAAACCAAGGAAGGTAGCACACGAAGTGGATCTCTGCTCTAAATAATGCAAGAGAGAAACAAGCTAATGTCATATGATAGATTCTCCTAGGTGATTCCAGATTTGTAATACTTTAGCCTGCACTTTAGGGCAACAAGCCTATGGCTTTGCTAGTCAGAGATACAGCTGGCCATTAGCTGCTGAAAAGGAACATTACCTATCTTCTCTTTTTATTCCTATATGTCAGTCTTTTTAACAGGATGAAATTAAAATATATCTTATATTTAGAGGGTCCCCAGCACCAAATACACTTAAGAACCAAATTTTTTTTGGAGTAATTCTTCTTCAATCAACGGTGCTTCTATGCAAGACACTCTACATTAAAAAGCCAATAACTTTATAATTGTTAATCAAATTGTTGATCAAAAGTTCCATAGAAAACAATGGGGATTGGTCTACTTAACTGATACAAAGATGCTAAAACCATGAATGCTGACAAACAAGGAAAGGAAATAAATAAATCAGGAATTAAAATTCAAAGGTAACAGTTTTACAAAGCAAGAGCCTTTCCAAACCCAATTTTCTTTGGTGTCTATGGATTCCTTTATTGGCCAGATTTTGGAGGCACTGCAGGTTTTATTTTTCCTCGATTTGTATTTTTGTATTTTTTAAAAAGAAAAAAAAAACCTACTGCTGCAGTGCAGTGTCCTTAACACTAGTGATAGGGGATTTACTGTGTACTAGGTATTAAAGTATAGAACACAATCCTAAAACAAAAGGGAGATGTGAGGTGACCAACCCTACCCACACTGGAAGCCACTGTTAAAAAGTTGTATTTCAGATATACCTCTGCAACAGGTAAAGGACACCTACTAACATTGTTTGGCACATCTAGATCAGTTATCAGAAGCAGGTTCACCATGGAGCTCCACCAGATGCTTGACTGATAAATTTAAACGGCAATCATTTGCATTTTCCACATAAATGTATCCGTTGCACTGCTTGTCATTTTTTCCTTTTGTAATTTTTCAACTCTGTAACATGTATAAAGTGGGTTTAACAGTTTATACATGTTATATTCACAGCAGGGGAGTCAAAGCTATGAAGTATCATGACCAGTTATCACAATACCACAATTCACAGCCCCCTTTTTATGTAGGTTGAATTATCTAGGTTACATATTGATTGTACTTTGGACTACCCAATTTCAATGCTTGGTGGTGACTTTTATCCGGTTTCATGTGAAAGCGCTATTAGCAGTAAATAGAAAATCATAGGATAGGATGCACCTATGTATGGCTGTAATCGATAACTACAGGATTGCTTACATGTATAGTCATTAAGGGATGCCATTACCTGGAAGACCCAGCTATCTGAAGACTTACCCTGCACAAAGCTTGTTTGATCAGTGTACATAATACAGGAGATCAGCGCATTTATTTGATTGGCCAGAATTTTAGCTAAGCTTTTATTTCATTATTTAGGAGGCATACTGGTTGATAAGAGAGAAGTCTAGCTCTGGCTTATGAGTAAGAACTGAGCATGCTTTGTATTGGAAGGGTACCCTGCAGCAATAAGTGGTTAAACAGTTTCAAAAGATCTGGAGTTGTCTATTCAACAGCTTGTAAACACATCAATGGGAATACCGTTGGCACCTGTACATTTATGAATGGCTGCCCCAGTCTAAATAGTAATATTAAGTAAAAAATATAAAATCAGCCAGTATTGGATTGGATAATACGGGTAGATCTGTGATACCAAAATACATGGGAGGCGATTGTTATGGAAGTTTTGTACTGGGTTTCATAGAACTGATGTAGGATACTCTATGATTGAGTTGGGACCTCTGATTAACTGCACTGCTGTACTGTGCAGTCTTGTAGCAGGGGGTTGTGTTTTTTTCCCAGTAATCTAACCATCTACCCCCCTTGCGCATAATGGAAACTTTCATTTTGCCTTTTCCTCTGCATGGAGTTTAAAATCACAACTGGTCTAATTTCAAAATGCAAACAACAAACGAAGGAGAACTCCGGCACTCCGAAATGAATGAAATCATCCAAAATTTATTGTAATAAAGTTAAAATCCAAGTGTCATGGTAATAAAATAAAAGATAAGACGCTTGGATTTTAACTTTATTACAATACATTTTGGATGATTTTATTCATTTCGGAGTGCCCGAGTTCTCGTTCGTTTGTTGTTTGCTACATTGGGCCTCTTACTCCTTGGCACCTGCTGTTTTTTATACTGTTTTGGTGGATTGAGCGATCCTCTCCTTTCTCCAATTTCAAAATGCAGTCTGGGAATTTTACTAGGAGTGTCCAAGGTCTGCTTCTCTATCCTCCTTTTGCCCTGAAGGTGAACCAGTGAACATGGATGCAGCTGAAACATCCACCATGCTTTTGCTCTATCATTTTGTATTTCACATCAACTCTATAGTGTTGCATGATAAATTAAGGGTTAGTCGGTTTCCAGTGCAATTAGTTTGATTACATTTTAAATTTATTTTTACCCCAAAAATGGATCAAACAAATTGCACTGCAGTAGCATGTAAATACATTTTCTGTATTGCTGAGAGGACTGCCTGACAAATGCTCTTTCATTATCACCTGGACTATCAGCTGATTCTCAACCTATGGCTCTACATTTTATAAAAGATTAGGACACTATGAACAGTACAAATGAATGAAAGCACTGAAAAATAGGGATTTATGAGAGATCATTAAATTGTGATTAGTAAAGAAGGCATCAAGGAGATACAGGTGATTAGACAGACCTTCTGCAATTCAGAATATGTGATCATATTGAGAACAAAAATAAATATGTACACAAACATGGAGAGAGATGTGAACTTACCATGATATAATTGTATATTCTATATTGTTTCTCAGTATAGAATACCAAAACACATATTCTATTGGTAAAAATAGGTATATGCTGCCTATGCCATCATACAAAATGCATTTTGCCTCTTACCAGTCTGTCGTCTCCCATCAGCCCTAACAAAATTTAAAGCTTTCAACCAATCATGCTTAAAATATAAAATCATAATCTACCCATAGCATATATTCTAAATAGGCCTCAGGTACATCGGAGGGGTCCAATCTCCTTTACAATCAGGGATATGCTCACCATCAAAGATGAGAAATTCTTAGGAATATCTAAAATTGCTTCTGCCATCTGGAATGGCCTCTTGGACATGTCTCATCTATCCACCTCAGCTTCAGCATTCCACACACCAGTAGTTTTCCCACATAATGGTAAAATTAGCCAAACAAATGCAACTCATTATTCCAATAGACATCAAATGGCAACATAAGGTGCCTTACTTTACTGTAGGTGCTAATTCTCTTCTAAGCCTAGGATCTCAGCCTCCTAAGCCTGTACAGCAGTGTTTTTCAACCTCTTCTCTTCAGGGGAACCCTTTGGTGTTGTCAGATTTCTGGCGGAACCCCTACAGAAATTTTTTTGGAATGGAAACGGAAATAGTATAACGGCATAGTGCGCATGTATTACAATGTAGTGCATGCGCACTATGTGGTTATACTATTTATTAGAAAAAGAAAGTTTGATGAAGCCGATGTCGGTATAGTCTGACAGTGATCAGGACCATATCCCGGCTAACCTGCACGCAGTATGTACGCTACATGCTGCGTGCAGGTAGGCAGGTTAACCGGGATATGGTCCCCATCGCTGACCTCAGTATTGCCTGACGGTGATTGGAATCTATATGTAGTATATGTCATGGAACCCCTGGCTTGTCCTTGAGGAACCCTTGGGTTCCACGGAACCCCGGTTGAAAATCACTGCTGTACAGGGTCAACCATTTCCGCCTTATGTTCAACAAGGCACTGCATCACCTTGGCTCACCTGTAACGGCTTTAATACTATGTAGACCAGTCAATGGATCCCTTCCTAACAGCTGTGGATCCCTTCCTAACAGCTGTGTCTAATCTGCTATTATATATATTTACTTTATTGCTTGAGACTAGTTAAAGGGAGGACAGACCTCTTGAAAGCTTTTTGGCACTCAGTGCCGAAAAGGTTCACCATCGCTGGTATAAAGCATAAAATTAATGAAAAACATTTGAATTAAATATTAATTTTATTATTAGTAATCACCAAAATATTAATGCTCCCCTTTCATTCACTACTACAATATGTTCAACTACACAAGGCTAATAAACCTACTTCCAGGTTAGAATAACAAAGCCTGTAACATCCCATAATAAATTAATAAAATGCTATGGTTTCCATTTACATCTTACTCCCTGTCGAAAATCAAAAAGAATCATACACCGAGCCCAAAACCCTTTCTGCCCATAAAATCATATAATGAAAACATCATAGGAAGCAATTAAATGAGTTAAGTTAATTCAGTCCATAGGGAGACACTGATACCTATTTTACTTCCAGAGTTAGCTATATCATCAACTATTCTTGAAATTTGATTAAAGTAAAGATAGAGTAAATCTGTAATATACAGGAAGAGTGTGTACACAGAACGGCTGTGGGAGCAGGGCTGTTTAAACAAGAGGCAAGTACTACTGATCCCAAAATCATTTATACATTTTAATGTTTAAGTTGAATTTCTATATGTATACATGTCAGATATATGTAATGTTTTATCCAAACTTTCCACACCCTTTTAAGGTAAATTAATGTAAGCCAACCAGTAGGTTTTACAAAGTCCATAAACTACTTATGCACTTATCCATCCTCAAGATTACGTCACCTCTAACAACTCATTTTTTAGTGGGTCCATCTTCTAAAAGGGCAATGCGGCATCTTTTAACTGCAAGCCATAGTTATACAATAACTGTTTGAAGTAGAACAAATTTTCACTGGAAAAGAGCAATGGGTGAGTCTCCTTCTTGATCAGTCTCAGTTTCTGTACACACATGCTCCCTTAGTTTGGTAGACATCAACCTTTTCAGATATCCCCAGGTTAAGAAATCCATGGTCGTATACTGTACTTCTTTATAATTATAATCAGTTATAGCTAAAAGTGTAATGGATCTATTAGCACTCATGGGATGATAACTGAAATAATATAAACCAGTATTCAGATTTGTTAGTACAACAATGCTGTATGTAAGGCCTATCGCAATCTGAAAATACAAACACCAAAATCAGAAAAGTTGGCACATTGTGTAAATCGTAAATAAAAACAGAATACAATGACT
>WMED01001568.1:0-27025 GCA_019650415.1 Pipa parva
TTTTTTTTTTTTTTCACCTGCCAGAGATTCAAAGTAAACGTCAAGAGCGGAAAAGAAGAACAACAGCAAATCCAGTGTACAGTGGCGCAGTGTTTGAACCAGAGGTGGGCAGTTACTTATTCTAGGGCAGAGGTCCCCAACCGCTGGTCCGCGGACTGGGCCGTTGGGGTTTTTCAGCCGATCCGCGGCGCCGCTGACAGCTAGCTCTGCGGCCCTGCACCTGGTCAGAGCACGCTCTTTGTGGATTGATAATGTTCTCTGCAGTAGCCGTGATGGCTCACAGCTCCTGGCAGAGAACATTATGCAGGACGGGGCGGGGCATCGGGCGGGTCTTAGTGACGCGGCCATCCAGCAAAGTATGGATGGGGTAGGGCAGCAGGCTCTCCTCACTGACTCGCCCCCGGCAGAACATGTTATGTGGGGCGTGCCAGGGCGGCGCAGCAGACTGGCCTCATTGACGCGGCTCCCGGTACCGGTGTACAGCCCCACCACCACCCCACCGGGCCATGGAAAACTGGTCTTGCTTAAAGCCGGTCCCTGGTGCAAAAAAGGTTGGGGACCTCTGTTCTAGGAGATGTTTATTGTAGACTCACAAGTTCGTAATTTTTTTAGTAATGAGATATAGGCCTTTGCTTTTAATTTGTGAGTGTTTTTGTATGTGTTTGTATTTCACAGCTTGGTAAATATACCACCAGAAAATGTAGCATCCAGGGGCCAGTTGTCTTACTCAAATTATTTTGTATTTTTGATTGGATCCATTATGTGCTATACTTAATGACCACTAGGTGTCAGCCTATTGTATAACCAGTTTATTTACCCCTTAATCTTGGTTGTACTGTATTCTGAAGAAGGAAAATAAAAATGCAAACCAGCAAAAATCTGTGATTATGATTAGATAAAATAAAGACCATATTGCCTTCCTAGTTTGCGCCAACATCAGCTAGAAATTCATATAAGCTTATAAATTTTATATGTAAAGAGCTTCTCTATAAAGCTTACATTTTTTGCGACATTGATTTGTTTAGAAATGTGTTTGCTTAGCGTCCTATTTTCTTATTAAACTTTAAAAGGTTTTCTGCTCTCTTAATTATCAGTCACATTACACATTTTCACAGTTAATTTGTTAATTGGTCAACAGCTACAGAGACATTACTTATTCATTAGTTTTCTAGTTCACTTGCTCAGTGGCCAACACAGTTACATAATATTGCAAATTTATGGGCATATTGATCAAAGTGTAAATTGTTTTGTAATGTGTCAATTTGCCGATACTTCTCCAACCTAGGAAAAGATCAATATTTTCGGTTATGTGGCAGAATACATGGATTTGACCAAATTAAAGTGGAATTTGGGGGCTTATGGGGCAGGGTTTCTGTTCATATTCTGGTGACATTTGCTTTAAAAGGCTTAGAAAATCGGACAAAAAGTGCCAACGTGGGCCAGGAATAGTCTTCCACTGAAACAAATGTAAAATCAATTGTCATTTTTACAACTATTCTTTGGCTAAAATACCGTCGGCCAAAACGCAGCAAAGCGGTGATATTATCCTTTCGTATGATGCTTCTTAACTAATGCTATTATATTCTCGATAGAGAAGAACTAAAACTCTCGTTAGGTGTTAAATGGAGAACTCTAGCAGCCAGGGCTGGTTAGTTTACCTAAAAGGAGGGCATTTTATATTGGCAATTAGCATGCCAGCCATTCTGTGACTTTACTCTAGCTTTAAGGGCTTGATGGTTTTGTTATATTGGGGCTGCAGCTATACCCTGTATGCCCCACCAGCTGCATTAGACAATGGGAGCTGCCATGGTACCCTGATTACAAGCCTGGGTGCAAAGGATTGTTTCTCTTTTTATACTTACTAACCTACTTGTTGCTCTTTCTCTGTTACTCTAGTCATTCTATAATGTTTATAGCATTTGGCTTTACACATGTATAACATGAAATACTAAATAATTTTGCTTTACTTTTAGCGCAAGAAAAGTGCCGTGACATATTTAAACAGCACAATGCATCCAGGAACAAGGAAGAGAGGTACATTTGTAATAGCTGCTCCTTGTGTACTATTTAATTTTATTGCTACCTCATCCTAGAACAGCTGTAACTGTGTAGTAGATATGAGTAGATCCCAAGTAAGTATGCTGTCTTATCAGAATGTTAAGCCTTCAGGTTAGCTTGGATCTTCCTGTCCTGAGCCAAAATATTCACTTTTGTATTATATAGTCAATATTTTGCTGTGCTGGCTTGCCAGGGTACCCCCTGTAAAACTGCATGAAAGATTTTATGCCAAATGCTTTCTCATGTCTGTTTTCCCTATTCTGCTGCTTCCTTTGTTGTTTAGTGTGGAGCAAGGAGCAGGCTTAATTTTCAAACTGGTAAAGCAGTCAACCCTAAATCCATTTGGAAAAGAGCCTATTTGATTTGTAGGGTTTGGATTAACCCTTTCCATCACAAGCTTTGCAGGGGAGAGGACCAAGGGAGCCAGCACAGTACATGATGGAATGGTTTTTATTAGAATATTTGTATTTTAGTGGGTTTAGTCCTGTTTGGTTTGCATTCCCACAGGGCCTTGAATTAGCTGGTTCAGTTTCCCTGTTTGGAAGCCATCATTTACTGTGCAGAATAGTACATGGTATGTTAAAATAGCTTTCTACCACCTAGAGAACTCTAAATCAAAAGTAGAGACAAAAAAAAACGGCATTTAACCTTTCATTCATGACAACAAAAATGATAAGTTTTAGCATAGTGGTGCCCAAAAGACTTGCATTGTTCTTTTAAAGGGAAACCAAAGCCTGAAAAAAGTGCTTTCTATTTATTGGCTACATAGTTTTAAGTATAACAAGTGTTAAAATGACTGCAAAATCATCATTTTGCAGAATAGTCGTAGGAATTGAAAAAAAAGCAACAAGCACTTGGAGCAGAAGCTTTTAGCTAATCCTAACCCTCCTCCTTTTACCTCTGTTGCAGTCTGTTATTTGTTTGCAGCTTTTAAATTACTGATCATCTTTTGACTCTGAACTGGTTCAGGCTTCCTTTCTCCAGTTTTTCTCTCAGTGCTGCCTTATACTAAGTTTCCCGAAACAAGTAAAGGTGAATTTGAATTAGTTTCAGGAGGGGGGGGGAGCATGCTCAGTTAGTGAGCATAGCCCCTGACAAAGGGGGAGGGGTTAGGATCAACTGAAAACCTCTGCCCCAAGCCTAATCCTGTCACTTTAACACTGGTTGTAGCTAATACTAGGCGGCCAGTAAATAGAAACCATTTTATTTACAGACTTTAGTGTCCCTTTAAGATTTTTTTTTTTGCGCCTACTTTATTACTTCCCTGTGAATCCTATAACTGTTGTGTAGTACTTCTAAAAAGAAACATTCAGTTAAATTCCTGTATATTGAGTATTTCTGCCTTTGATTTTATATCCCGGTAAAAGATGATCTGTTAATAATTACACTGTCCTATTGTGCTGCTCTCAGCTCAAGCAATGAAACATTTATTGCAGTGGGTTGGACAAACTGAACATTTTACAGTCTATTTAGATGTTATTTTTTTCTGACTAAAATAAAACACAAACACTTTGAGTAGTCATTGAAAATTTCAGTGGTCATTTGTGATTGTCTACAAACATAAAAATGCTCACTGATTATGATGGTAATTTTTGAATTTATAGAGCAATGTAATATCCAGCTCACTGTTGCGTTATATTTAAAGCCAAATGTATAGACAACTAAATGCTGCTTTGTGTGAAGCTAAATTTTGTACTTTTCTTAAATACATAAAGTCGGTAATGTTTCTGGGGGTGTTAATTTGAATTAAAAATTGGTACAGTGGAAAGGTATTTAGTCCCAGAGTTACTCCTGCTTTTATTGAGATCCCTTACACAACAATGCTTTATATGGATTATATACAATGTGAAACACAAGGAGATCTGCCGTTCAGTCAGGGGATGGGTCTAATTACCTGTTAAAATGGCATTTTTTTCTGTTTTACAAAATGTGCCTACATAATATTTTAGTAAAAATAAACGTAAAGTGAAGTAGCAGTGATCCTAAAATAAATCATAGAATGGATATGTTAGAAAAAGTGTTTTAAATAGTATTACTCTCTTTTTAACAGAATTGCCTCTCTAACTGTACTTCCCTACCTTTTATGCCTCTAATCTCTAATTCATTAAAAAAAGAATGGTTTTACATCCAAAAAAGGGAACCAAACAGAACAAAGTTTAAAGTGCTCCTGCCCCGCACTGCTTATAGAGCTAATGACCCTAGGTTGTCAGTAGACGTAAACCAGTTCTGGACTCCAGCACTGTTTTACTTATATTAAGAACAAAGCACCATGAAGTGTGTGTGCCAACTCTGCTGTCAGTAGTATTGTAAAGGACCGGTAACACTAAAAAAAAAATAAATCAAAAATCAAACTTCCCCTTTGGAATGGCATAGCAGTTATTCAAATACAGCACCTGTGAAAAAATGTTATTTATCTCTGTAGTTAAATTATTGAATTTTATTACTTTCTGTCTGTTTTTATCTTTACATATAGCAGCCATTTTTTTTTTTTTAAACAGACCTCATGCAACCCCTATGGTGCTTTACATATACTGTCTAGTAGTAATGTGTCCTAAATCCTGATTTTTAAAGCTAAATATCTTACTATACACAATTTTTGGAATACACACAAACAGTTTTTGGTGTTACTGCTTTTATTCATTTTGTTCTGAGTTAGGTGGCGCCTTTTTTCCCGTGTTGTATTATTCTTATTGTGAATGGCTTGTACTTCCTGCCAGGTACTCCATTTATTTACAGGAAGCATTCTTGTGACTTCCTGTAAGGAGGGGGAGATTCTGCATTGTTCTTCTTGTATAGGACGAATAAAGTTGCTTTAGGATATTGGGCACACCCTTGTTTTGTTTGTTGGTCCCTACTTGAATTCGATCCATTTTGCACCTATCATTAGCTACTTTTGAGCTTTCCTGCCTGCAGACTAACATTCTCTAATGCTATTCTGTGTTTTTGTTTTTTCCTTCCCTTACTTTTCTGATTCTGTTCCTCTCCACCTCTAATGTATTATGATTACGTTTCTTCACCTGTTGCATCATTTTCCTTTTCCATGCTAGCCAATGAGGATCACTGGCCTAAGGTATGTAATTCCCCCCCACTTTTGTTGTTTTTATTTGTGTTTATTAACCTATAGGTCGTCCTCCTAAATACAACACGGTGCTGGGTATGGGCGCCCTGCCACCCACCTCCCCTCCATCCAGTCATCCAGACTCCCCTGAAAGTGAAAAGGCACAGATCACATGTAATTTCCCTGCAAGTGTCCTGCCTGTGCCCCTGCCTAGTTCTTTTTCCACAGACGTAAGTAACTTCTTGTAAAGGGGGACCTTGAAGGAGTCCTGACAAATGGAAATTAAACACTGCAGAACATTGCAACCGCCTGTGAGAGAAAAATCCTGTTCTTTCGGCTTTACTAGGGCAGTGGTGTAATCGGATAATGTGTGTGTATATATAAATATAAAATGCTAATAATAGTTACACTTTTTAACCTAGATTTGATATTTGAATTAGATCAACTTCCCCCCCACAGAATTTGAATTACATAAAGGGGTTTTAGGTGGTTTAGTTTAGATTCTCTCTGGAATGGAATTTATTCAGGCACATGTGATGCAGCTGTTCTTACTGATTAAATGAGAGGTTTGCAGATTTGGGAATTTCTTAATTGAAACATATATTAAGGGGGTTATTCACTAATGTCCGAATTGTTGCGTATTGGTGCGAATTCGCCAGATAAAGACAGTCGCAATAAACTGCTACTGTCGCAGTCGCGTCTTTATAATGAGAATATTGTTGCAGTCGCGACTTTATTATGGGAAAATTGTCGCGATCTTAACTTTAAAAAATTGTCGCAACTTTACAATGGGGAAATTGTAGCGGATTTACTATGGGAATCCGCTGTTTGCGAATTCGACAGTTGAATTCGCACCTTAATGAATAACCTCCTAAATTTCGAACACTATGTTGTTGTTGTGCCTTAAGTCAGAGCCACACTGACTGTTTTGTAGATGAGCTGTTAATTAGGCTCATTATTGCCTGTAGTGCAAAACAAAGTGGTCTGTGTGGGTTATCCCATAGGAAACAGTGGTTTATATTTTTAACAAATCAAAACAGCCAGTGTGTCTCTGGCCTTAAACAAGTATGCAGAGATAGTAGTGCTGTTCTATTTCATTGTGTGGAATAAGACAACACTTTAATAAGATATCTCAATAAAAATATAGTTTTGGACCTTACTTGAATTGTTAAATACTTTTTCAACAACTTTCATCTGCAGTAAGATTTGCATGAAAAAAACCTAGAAATGACAGATCCTTTATGTTAATTGTTTAGAGCAGCTCTACAACATATAAATTCAGGAAAGAGCGAACTTACCTGGCAATCCTTCGATTCACCTCGTCGAGATTGGTATGCGCTCCTTGCTCTCCTGCACGCGGAGATCATCGAACGCTTTAAAGGTACTTCGGCGAGGCGACTCGAGTGGTTGCGAAGTGAGCCAAAGTTCCTTTAAAGCGTCCGCGTGCAGGAGAGCAGGGAGCGCATACAAGTCTCGGCGAGGTGAATCGAAGGCTTGCCAGGTAAGTTCGCTCTTTCCTGAATTACCCCCATATTCTCTACAAGAACAGGGATACTACTTAATTCAAAAGCCTCATCTACCATTCTGCTAAAAATGGTTGCTAATATATGTGAGCTTCTACAAATATGTCTCTGTTGGCCACCTCATTTTCTGTCAGGGTTATTTTAATAACCTTTTCTTATTCCCATTTGCTAAAACAAAGTAAATCTTCTAACAGTAAAAATGTTCTCAAAGGAGCAGGCTTCCCCCCACCATCACCACCCCCACTGTCCCCAACTGACGTTTTACTGACTTATAATAAAGAAAAAGGCTTTTTCAGCACTCACTAATGTCTCGATTACTCATGTGCAACGCCTCTGTGTCCAGCCCACATCCTATATATTCACCTGGATTTTCTTTATAATTTTATCTTAGCGTTTTGTTTGCTCTTTCTCAAACCATTACAAAGTTCAGCTGGGAAAGGACATTCCATATGTTTCTATTACAGATTTGTTGTTAAAAAAAAAAAAAACCCATTAAAAATGTTTAAAAGCTAATTAAGTAATTCAAGTAAATCAATACATCGCAAAATACATATTACAAAATACACATTATTCAAGCACATAGAAACACATATGCGATTCTCTTAAGTATTTTGATTGTGTTGCATTCCAGTTTGCTGGCTAGATCTGCAGCTTTACCCCATTCAGAATTTTCTCTTTTATTTGGTATATTGAACCTTAGTCTGTTCAGCTGGATTAAAGAGCATTGCATTTAAAACTATATGCATTTCATTTAGCCCATGTAATACTGTATTTGGGAGAATCCTGCAGTGTTCTGAATTGCACAAAGTAATGTTTAGCATATTCGATTAGATGTAAAAATGTTACTATATCAAATAAGGTTTAATGGATTTTACATTTCTCTCAATTTCAATGAAGTTCTCTCTTTTTTTTTTTTTTATTGCTAAAGGAAAACAAAAGTCTGAAGTAAAAGTTGACTGTGTTGTTGATTACCCAGTTTTGCATTCATAAAAAAAACACCTACCAGCAACCACAGCTTTCCCTGGTAAATCAGTATGCTGTACAATTTGTGACTGGAATTGTCTTCATGGGCACTTTACTTGCACCCCCTGCCTCCAAGGGTACACCAAGAGTGTAAGCATGCACACTATGCCCATTATTATCCTGTGTTCTATTTACCCTGCACCAAGTACTCTAGGTGACATGCAAAATACATACCCCCAAAATATTCCAGATTCTGTTGGACAGTCCCAGGTCCCTTCCTCAGAGCCTGATCCCCAGTCTTTTGTCTTCACCAGGCTTCACCAGTACACTATTAGAGAAAAGTAGATGGTGTGCTGGTGACATCACTAATGACATCACTGATGCACAGCCAATTAGAAACTTGTAATTAGTGGCGAGGAAAGAAGTATGAGAATGTAAAGTAACAAAATAGTATACCCAACTTGGCCACGTATCATGAAATAAAGAGATGGTGTGGGGAGATTTCTTTTGTATCAGCTCACAAATTGAATTAAATAAACTATGTGAATTAAGACTTGAACTATATCAAATGTTAAATATCTCTCATATTAGCAAAATGGTGGCTGAGGTTGCGTTGAAATTTTCTTACTCCTCATGTGCAGCTTACATTGCTGCCTCACAGGGTTGCTTTTGTAATCGGTTTATAATTTCTGTAATATATTATTTCTTTCGTTTTGTCATTTTATTTTATTTCCCCATATACACATTCTTCATTCATCACTGCGCATTCACTACTATAATAATTGCCAATCGTTCACCCAGTTTATCCAGGTGACTTTCAATTCAACCTACCTATGATAAGGGAGTATTTTTATATTGCAAAGTAGAATAAAACGAAAAATAAAACAGGCATTTGTATACATTTGACACGATTTCAAAGCAGTACATCAAAGAAGCTCTCTTTGGTTACAAAAGAATTATGCTGCCGAGATCTAGCACGCTGTTACTTTATATAAAATTAAACATGATCATGACCCTCAATTATGCACATTATCATTTATGTATTACACAGCCTAAAATGTACTCATACAATACAATGGCTTGTATTAGGATTAATTTAGGGAACACTTTTTTTTTTTTTTTTTTGTTTTTCAAATGTCATTAATAGAACTTCATATACCGGTATGTTATGACTTTAGTTGCAACAGGTTATATGACTAGGGCAGTCCAAGGAGGTTCCTGTTTAATGGCTTCATTTTTTTTCTTGGTTCTAGTATAGAACTGAATGAATTTGTACTGTTTAGCAGTTAAATGCTAGTCCTTTCTGCATTGAAATACCTCATGGAGTCCCAAGAGTAAAACGCCGCTGTGAGAGCACACTATTTTGCGATAGTGTGCTCCCAGTTCAGAAAGACTGAGGAAGAGGGGTGTCAGAGCAATAGACTGAATTATTTTTTTCGCCTCCTCTCCGGTGATTTCTACAGGCTGACATCCATGAGGATTTTTGCAGCATCTGCAGAAAAAGCGGACAATTACTGATGTGCGACACATGTTCGCGTGTATACCACCTGGACTGTTTGGAGCCTCCTCTGAAATCCATTCCTAAGGGCATGTGGATATGTCCCAAATGCCATGACCAGGTACTGTGTAATAGAATAGGGAATAGGAAGTACAATTTAGGACAGGCTAAGCAGTCATCCCTCTCACTTCATCAAATCTGGCTTGCTCTCCTTTATCTTCTCTTTCCTGCAGAATAATGTGATTTTACTTTATGTGTAATGGGTAGGCACAGAGTTGTAAAGTGTACGTTATTTCATTATAAAATAATGCGATCATATTAACTGGGTCTTAAATAGGTTGAATATCTACAAAACTCTGAATTTGGCATTTTGAATACATTATTCTTTCCCCTTCTCATTCCGAGTACAATTTGAGCACAGCAAGTCATGTTAATTTCACTTGTAGGTGAGGGGAAAAAAGCAGTTACATGGTCCATTTTCCCAAGTTTTCTCATTCACAGCCACACACATTTTATGTGCATATTAACATGTTTTTCTTTTGTTTTGTTTTTGTTTGTTTTTTTTCAATTATTTTTTTCTTTCTTTATGTTTTCAGTATTCATAAAGTGTGTATATTTATTGTACAAGGGTATTGTGCTATGGATTCTGCTGAATAGCAATCACAGAACAACTACCCAAATGATCAATCTAAATCAAAATATTAAAGTTACCCTTAATCAGAAATGATTTAGAATTGACACCATTGCCATCTTTCTAAGACAGTGTTCTTATGCGAACAAGGATTCTGGTTAGGTTTGACAAAAGCCTAGGCGTTTTTAGTGCTGTAGGTTAAACACTTAAAACCTGTGCAGTAGTTGCCAAATTCAAGTCCTGCAAAAAGATAATTTATCAAAATTCTAAACTAAATCCACCGTGCCCCAGGAGGTTCTTTACCATGTACAACCGCCGAGAATTAGGGTGCAATTGGTGCTTTTGTTCCAATGGCAATTCATTTGCCAAATTTATATAGTTTATTTATATAATTATATAGTTCATTATTTAATTTACTTATGTCATTTCTTTAATTTGTGTAACAATAATATAGTTTCCTATAACACACAATAAATAGCTTAGATTTTTTATAACTATACTATGCAGTATGTGACTTTATAGAAAAACTGGATTATTTGTTATATTGGTTGAGGTATTAATAAGAGAACTTATTTAATTCATTCTTTATTTTGTGTTGGTGTAAAGGTTATCCTGGAATTGTTTGTGTTTAAGATATAGAAAACTCTGCCTAGGATTCATCCACCCTAAACCTGGTCACACACTTAGGGGGGAATTCACCATTCAGCGAAGTGAGCTCCGAATCCTTCAGCTCACTTCGCAAATGGTGTTATGCGCTCGCTGATGCCCTGCACGCGGACATCAGTGAGCGCATTAAAGGGATTCCAGTCTCGGCGAGACCAAAAGAGCTGCCTCGCCGAGACTGGAATCCCTTTAGTGCGCTCACTGATGTCCACGTGCAGGGCATCAGCGAGCGCATAACACCATTTGCGAAGTGAGCTGAAGGATTCGGAGCTCACTTCGCTGAATGGAGAATTCCCCACTTAGATTTTTCCAAAGATTCATTTGAAATTCAGTTTCTTCAAACAGAGTAATCTTACTATCGTGCTAATAACAGTACCATTTTTTTGTACTTGGGCATGTTGGAATAATATTTCAGCAGATATCTGCTACTGTGGTTGGGTGAATGTGAACTTTTCTGTCCACTGACGTGTAGAATTATCTAGAGAATAAAAGAAGAGAAAGTTCCGATTTTGTCTAACCAGCACAGACATTCAGGGCATGAGTGAGAATTTACTGCAAAAAAGTGATCTTTTAAAAAAAAAAAAAAAAAAAAATTACTTTTATTAATAAACAATTAAAACCTGACCAAGTTTAACTTATTCCTAATTCAATTACATTAAAGAAAGAACAAAAAGAAGAAAAACCACGCATGGAAGATAAAAAGTAAAGCCCAAAGCGGTAACACTGTGGCCTCACAGTGTGTAGTAGTAGTAAATCAATGAGGGTTTTTTTTCCATTTGCAAACTTTTTCAAGGAAAGTATGTACAATTACTGCTAATTCAATCTATTCAGAGTGACAATTTGTGTATAGGGGAGCTGTGTCAGACCCCGCTCTGCTGCATGTGAGACAGATATGCGCACATACTCTATCCGGATCCTTAATTCTGCCAGATCGACACGCTCTATCCGGATCCTTAATTCTGCCAGATCGACACGCTCTATCCGGATCCTTAATTCTGCCAGATCTCAGTCTCATTTCAGAAAGTACTTATTTTAACTCGCTAAACACCAACATCACCATTTGTGAAATGGGGGAATTAGGCTAGGTTCACACTAGTGTATTATGCGCAGCACATGATCTGCTTGTGTGAAAAAAAATACGGCTCCGTGTATTCCTATGATACTTATCTAGTTCCAGACACACTATGTACGTATGACGTACATATGCCGCCTCTGGAACGCTGGCTGTTGCATTTTGGCCAGCGTATATACACCGTGCACAAAATGCGGACAGATAGGAAGAGCTGTGAATGCCGAGGGAGCGTTCAGGCTGTTGCTGGTAAGTACAATAGAAAAATATGCGGGGTGTTTTTTTTTTTCACACTAGCGTATGATGTGCTGCGCATCATACTCTAGTGTGAAGCTAGCCTTGGCCTTTATGATCTTGCAATCTAAACTTGTCTAGACGTAGCAAGTTTTACCTCTGTACAGCTAATTGTGAAGTCGGGACTGTGGTTTGTCTTCCTCTAGAAGTGGGAAGCGGTCCAACACAGCTCCCCTATATCAAGACTTCCCTTTATTTAACTTCTTGGCCTTAGGGACAGCGAACTTTTAATTGTATAACTTGGCAAACTCTCTACTTGGCAGGGACAATACATAAGGTGATAAACTATCCACTTTGGTAAATATTTACACCTGCCATAGGAACTGTGGACTGTCCCCCTGGAAGCAGACATCAATCTGACACAGTCCTTTTGATCTGTCACAAACAGCCATGCCTTACACACACACAACTTAAGTCTCGTCTGAATACACAATTTGTCACTCTGAGCAGGGTGAATTAGCAGTGCTTGTACATACCTTGATGCGCGTCAGTTTACTGCTACACACTGTGACCCCACAGTGTTACTTCTAATGGGTTTTACTATTTATCTTCCATGTGTGTTTTTCTTCTTTTTGTTCTTTCTTTAATGTAATTGAACTAGGAATAAGTTAAAAGTTGATCAGGTTTTAATCGTTAATTAATAAAATAATTTTTAGTAGATCACTTTTGCTCTAAACTGTCACTCATAACTTTGTTGTCTCTGCAGATTAAACAAAATCTGAGCTTCCTCTTGTTTTTTCCCTCTACGTAACAAATTTCAGATTTACCCAGCACCGACCTTGCACATTGTAAATATGCAGTTCAGTTAGCAGTTTGTGTAATAAGATAGCAGTAGTGTGTTCTATATTCCCCCCTTTTCCCTTCGCCCACTAACTTAGGTGTACAGTTATCTGTCATTTTGGTTTAGTCTTCTGAAAAAACGTTAGCATTCATGGCCAGCTGTAATCTTTTTCTTTATAATTTGTATTGTACCAGACCTACTTGCAGTGAACAAATCAATCAGTAGGGTCGAAAGGAACATTGGATCAGAGCAAGTAGCCCCATTATTTAGAATTATTGCTATTTTTTTACCTGTTTGCTTTCCAAAGAGCACCTGTTTCTAGAATTTATCATCTTTCTTCCGCTGTGTATATCTGTATGAAGAATTGGGAGCAACTTGTGTTTCTTGCTCTAAGAGCAGTGCATGTTTTCTGTTTAAAAGGCAGTCCTCAATACATACAAATTTCTATTAGTGAGGTTTCACTTTTTAACTGGTTGTTATACCTTTGAGCCAGTGCTGGATTTCTCCAAAGAGGCCTATGCCTATTGGCGGCTTATACGGAAGGGCACCTCTCTCATAGGCAGAGATGTTGGCGCAGGGAACACAGAGATAAATTATAAAACTTGGAATTCTTTTATATATTTAAATTACATTTTGTATCCACTATAGAAGAAATCACACAAGTTAAGCACTTAAGTTAACTGCATAATTTAGTCTGTGATTATTTGCACGAAAGGGTGTGGTTAGTTAGTGGGTGTGGCCACTAGAATTCAGTGCCTGTTAGCTTCTCAGATGTATACCCAGCATGGACTTGTCCTACTGTACACACAATGGTTGTGATCTCTTCTGCTATTCCCAAGGAAGATAACGGCAACCAAATGCCCCTAATAACTCAAAATGTCTTCCCTTAAGTGAATACTTGTGGCCAAGTGCCTTGTATGACTGATAAAACATTAAGTAATATGCTTTCCTTTTCTGGAGGTGGTTGCTTTTACTTTCCATCTGATAAGCGGCAGTGACTGGTGGTCAAACCATTCTGAATAACATACATTTTAATGAGTGTGTCTCTGAATATATGCTCGGTTATCCCGGTATGTTCCAAAGTTGCATGCAAATGAAACCAGACATGATATAAAGTGGGCTTTATCTAAAAGAACTTTTTATTATTCTTTTTCTAGATGACGAAAAAGGAAGATGCCATTCCCTGGCCTGGAACTTTAGCCATTGTCCATTCATATATAGCATATAAAGCAGGTACATCATATACATATAGGAGAAGCTGCAAAATTGAAGTTGCATACGTTATAAGCATACTTTGCACAAATAAAATTGTGATCAGTATCCATTGGCCACATTGTTTTCATACTGATGAGGCCAATTACAACCAGGGCTGTGGAGTCGGAGATAGTCGGAAACGGTAGAAATGTTCCGACTCCAGCTTTAAAATAAAGTATTAATATTTCATAATTGAATTTTCATATGAATTTTATAAATGTTACTCAAATATATATGTTCTATCAAACTATGAACAACAGTGATAAGCAGTTCTGCTGGAGATAGAGACATTTCTTACTTCTTGTGTGTCACTGTTTTACACGGCCCTTATGTATTCTTATACTTGCTTAACCTCATGCTTACAATGTATGAAATGAAACTGAAAGTGATAATGTGTTGCAAATTCTTAGTAGTAAAGCTACTAAGTAGTATATGATGGTGAGAAACTGAATAAGCACGATGTTAATAGTTTACAACAGTAAATTTATTGTTACAAATTGGCCATTTATGAAGGAGTCGGAGCTGGAGCCGGAGTCGGAACCTGATAAAATCCAGGAGTTGGAGTCGCAACTGTGGCTTACCAACTCCACAGCCCTGATTACAACTCTTGGCAGGGACAAAATCCATACATTTTATTTACTGAATACAATAACATTAATCCTTCACGTTGCATTGTTTAATTTTTCCTTACAGGAAACACTGACTTTTGACTCCTCTTTCTTATATCTATTTCTTTCCTGAGTGTGAGACAGGCCCTGTTGGTAGCAAATAAGTTGTTGTTTTTTTTTTTCTCATTCAGCTAAAGAGGAGGAGAAACAGAAACTGCTCAAGTGGAGTACGGACCTTAAACAGGAAAGAGAACAGTTAGAGCAAAAAGTGAAACAGCTCGGCAGTTCCATAACGGTAAGTTCTGAGAGATGGAAAAGGCTGTGATGCTTTCTTTAACATCATAGGTTACTTAACATCTTCTCCATTGCTTCTGTACGCAAATATACAAAGTATACATAATCCTAAATGGAGACTTGCTAGACGTTCTTTCTAGCCAAAGCCATCGAATATGGGAGGAGTTGAGGATTACAATCTCTTTTTGAAAATAAAATGTTTGCCGATGTAGCCCCATTAATACTGACACGCACTGCCAAATTAATATGTTGCTGTCAATATTTATTCTCTGTGACTTTAAAGATGGAGAACTTGAATGAAATGCTGTTGGTATTGCTCCAGCCTCTCAATGGTTTGAAGTTATTTATGGGTGCCAAGTACTGATAAATAATTTATTTATTTTTTTTCAAAGAAATGCATGGAAATGAAAAACAGTATCCTATCAAGGCAAAAAGATATGCACAGCTCTCTGGAAAAAGTCAAACGTCTTATCCGGCTCATTCAGGACATCGACCTCACCAAACCTGTTCATTCAGAGGTGACCTCTAATCACAGCCAGGACTCAAATGCAACTGCCAACAGCCCCCTTCCTGTCCCCATCACAGCCTCCTTTCCCTCACCCACTTGTGTCCAGAACTGCAGTCAGGCAGAAGAGACTAAGTAACATGCCACTTGGGAGCAAGGGCGCTTTGAAAAGACTAGCAGCGTCATTAGGTTTCCTGGGAGGGACTGGACCATTTTCTTCCCAGGACAAGGACGTAAGCACTGGAGTTTTGCCAATCAATCTTTTATTCTGTGTGTTCCACGTGTGAGCTGGGGTGTTCTGCCAGCACCATGCCAAGTGAGAAATAGAAATGAATCTCTAACTTTATTCTCTGTCTTACACCAGTGTGTGCCTGCAGCAGCCTCCACAGCAATCAGATTTTTTTTTTTTCTGTTACTTCTTTACTATTTTTCTTAAAAAAAACAAACAAAATGTTCCATCCTTCTGCAAACCTTGTGTGGAGGTAGCAAGGGGGGGGGGGCATAAACGTACCAAGTCCAAAGACTTAGGAAAAGTCCCATCAGCAAAACTCCAAGACATTGAACCAAAAAAGAAAAATGAATACAGAATGCAATTTCAGTTCCAATGCCCAGCACACTTGGGAGAGTGAGGTTTGCAACTGTCTCTAGTCAGTATTTCAGGTCAATGATTTGTTTGTGTGTGTGTGTGTATCTGTTCTCCTTTTCAGTGTCTGTCTGAGTGTAGGGAAAGCTGACATGTTTTTTTCTGTGCTAGCAAGCTTCTCCAAAAAAGGAAAAATCAGTTTATTCATTCTGATATCGATGGAGAGGAAAAAAGAAGAAATATTGTGAAAAGTGTTAGAAATTCTTGGTTTTGAAATTTGGATCTGAAAACAAAATTTTAAATCCATCTGAATAGGGGGATATGCATTACTCTGACTTAAAATGGTGTCTGCCTTGAAGCACTCCTAGTTGTGAGGTAGACCACCCAAGTTTCTCTGATCCCCCAGTGCTTGGGGAGGTATCATATTGAGAGAGGCTGGATTTTGAGGTTTGACAACAGCAGGTGCGCTTCAGGCTGGACATTCCTAATCTGACATAAAGGGGTTATGAAAGCAATACTTTTTTTCTTTTAAAAATGTATTGTAAGTATTATTATAAGCAGAATGTGTATATGTTTTATGAATTATTTAGTTACGTAATTGTAGTATCTCTCCTTTGTGCAGTAGTGACTAACTAGCATGAGGTTCTCCAGTAGGTTAACTCACCATACTTTCTTTATGTTCCTGGTAGAGGGGAAAAAAGAACATTATTCTTTCATCTCTTTGATTTCTTACTATTGGCTTTAACCTGGATAGTCCTAGTATTTAAAAGAGTTCTTGACATTGGAATACATTTTTGGCATGTTGCAGGCAGTTGTATGATGGGACAGTTCAAATTTAGTTTTCTTTCTTTTCTTTTTTTTTTTTTGTGAGTTTTCACTTGTTTGGTTGCAATTTATTGGTTTATATTTACTTTCAAATTATAAATCAACAGAGCCTGAAAAGAAAGAAATGTAATGATTTTTTTTTTTTTTTTAATGATTCTTTTTCAAGTCTCCCATGAATGAATTATCTGGTTGCAGGTGGTCAGTTAACCCAAAGCAACCAAAATGAAAAATGAAGCGATAGAAAGTCAAAATAAAAAATTCACCAAAATTAAACAAAGGACCAGTTGCAGACTGCCTTAGAATACTACTATCTACAACATACTAAAAAACAGTTCCAAGGTGGACAAACCCTCTAATAAGCCTACGAATAACAAGGTACAATCACACGCACATAAGGTCATTAAATAGTAATAAAGTAGAAGGAAACAGATTATGTGCAGATACAGTTGTATGTTGCTTAGGACTTCAGTTGTTGTGTCTTACATTTAACTTAATAATGAATTGTTGACCAGATAAGCAAAGAAGAAAAAACATGACAGCCTGCAGTGTATAAATAGGCTTGGAGGATCTTGAATCCACTTTAAGGCTAGGTTCACACTAGCGTATTATGCGCAACGCATAATACGCTAGTGTGAACCTAGCCTTAATCCTACATTGAATAGCTACAGGACGAAGTTATGGGGACTGTACTCCCTGGGGCGAAATTTATTAAACTTAGAAAAAGCCGAAATGGCTTTTCGGAGTTTAATCTGGAGAAGGCTTTGAAGTTTCTCTTGGTAAGTATTGCGAGATTTGCCTTTTTAAACTTTTTTTAATTAAATATATCCATGGAAAGGGTAGTCATACAGTATAGCTACCTTTCCATGGATATGTTCAATAAAAAAAAAGTTTGTCACAGCAAGTATCGCACGAGGCAAATCTCGCGATACTTACCGTGAGAAACTTCAAAACCCTCTCCCGAGTTACTAAACTCGGAAAAGAGCAAACAGTTTTTCCGAGTTTAATAAATTCCGCCCATGCATAAGTGTAAAGAGAAAAGTGAAACAAATGCATAACATGTTCATAATAGTATTTACAATAGAATTTTGAGAAAATAAATGTCTTTTGTAACCCCTTAAAAATAAATGCTTTTCCTCCAGGGCATTTGTAATACATAGAGATATGCCATGAAGCCTAAAATGCAAATTTGTTTATTTGAAAGAGCTGCTGGTAGTATTTTCAAATGTTTCAAATGTAATGTATTACATTAAGTTTCATTGAAAAGTATAACAATTTGTAACTATGGACAGGACCAACCACCTCCCCCCCCCCCCCCCCCCCCCCCCCCCCCCCCCCACAATCATACCCAGCCCCATTGTGGCTGGATAAAGGAGTTCATAGCTGTGCTTTACCAGGTGTTAAAATGCTATTTAATGTGGCCCAAGCCTAAAATTGGCTAATCAGATCATAAAAGATTTATTTACATTGTTATTAGTTTTAATTATGTTACCTGCAGTTCTTTCATATTAAATAAAATTGAATTTTAGTTATTTAGTATTGGTCATTTAATGCATATCCCATTTATAATAATCATCCGCTACAATCTTCTAACTTCATATACCATACTTCACAGAAACGATGTTGTTAAAATGAAATTTGCATTTCTCTTGTGGGTTTTTTTTAAATCGCAGGCCAAATACACAATTTGAAATTTTATTTCAGAACAGTAAACACTAATGGGGGCAATCCCACCAACCAAATATTAAGGGTGTAGGGTGTTGCGCGTATATATATATATATATATATACACACACTGCTCAGTTTGTTTGTTTTTTGTGGGACTTTGTTGTCCAATCCCTAATCACATTTTTATATTGTTTACCTTAAGCAGCCCAGGTACAAAGCATGACAGAAATAAAAAAAAAAAAAAAAGGTCTTCCTAATTTGACTATTATGGCAAGAGATTACTAAGGTGCTCTTACTTGTGTTTGGGTTTAAAAAGGTCTGTGGGCATCCAGCTGCATTCTGCAGGTGCTGGTAAGAAGGTAGATGTCTGGAACAGCAAAATGTAAATCAGAAAGTCATTTTAATGGAGGCATTGCTTTAACCAAATTCTCTTTTAAACAGGGCTATTCTAAAAAACAACAAAGCATGTTATCTCTGAGCAACGTACTTCAGATTTCCTAGGTGAACACATGTTCTCCATTATTAATATGCTCTTATAAATCACAGTTTTCTTTTTTTCTAAACTGAAGATTTATTTAAATAAGTTAACAGTTGCCGAGATTTAAATGTATAAACAGCATTAGACATAGATCCTCCTTTCTATTACATATGGTAAGGGGTTAAAAATCTAATTCTAGCGAAAAAAAAAAAACTATAGCTCTTAGTAAAGCCAAAAAATACTGCTGGTTAACTTGCCACCAAATTGATCAAAAAAATGAAAAGACACTACTGATATGTAAAGACATTTTACAAGCTTAGATCAGTATTCATTGTGTAAAGTGTCTTTTACTCTAATAACATTAAAGTTAATATGCATCTGCTGGACCACATTTAATGGTAAGTTTCAATCGTAAAGTTTTTTTTTTTTTATTTTAAAGTACAAAAATATGGTGCCTAATGCTTGTTTGCTCTGAAATGAAATATTTGGGTTGTAGCTGTGCCTTGAGCCACTGGAATTTAATGTCTTTGGATCACCAACAATTTCCTGACCGTTTTTAATTATTGCCTATCTCTATCTTTTCCGCAAAAATAGAAAAATAAAGCAGGGGGGTCCCTTGCGCAGGCATTTGCCACCTTGCAGAAAAGTATAAATGGATTATGTTCAAAGATGCAGTGAGCACGATGTAAGTGCCTTATTGCATTGACTTCTCTTTCCAGAAGTGACTGCTCTTGTGTGTTCATCATAATTATGTCCCCCTAGTCATAAAAGAAATTTTGCTTAAAAACAAATTTATACTCTTCCACTGCTTCATAAAAATCCAGTTTTTTTCCCCCCCGAACACAATTTTATTTATTTTTATCCTACAGAAAATTGTTTCATCAATAAATTGTTAGAGCGTTAAAAAAATAACACCAAAAAAAAAAAAAAACATTTGCCTTGTATCCACATTTTAGTTAATTGTGTCCTGATCTTGTCCCACAACTTTTACTTACTGCTAAGAATCCTGAAAAAATGCTTTTAGCATTCCTATATGCTATAAATGCTTTTAAGCTTTCATTTAGCATTCCTTACATTAGCCCCAAATATATATAACACACATATTCATATCTATTAAAGTTTTTGTGAAAAGGCTTTTGCAGTGTATGGATGTCAATGTATGTTAACCGAATACTACAGAAAAGACATACTGCAAAATACCACTTGCACCAAAGAATGAAATGCTACTTGGTTACTATTCAAAAATAAATGTTCCCTTCTCAGCCTCACCTAACTTAGCATTGTGCTTCACAAGTAAGGCCTGCTTCACAATTTGGGAACTACGGTTTTAAACAACCATTTAATAAAAGTGCATGCTTAAAATACATTTCCGAATTGTTCAGAAATCTGTCTAGTGTTTTGGCTAGTTGGCAAGCAAAATGATAGTTTCGAATGATTGTTACAAAGATTAGCATTGAAGAAATTGTTCTAAGTATAGCTAGCTTTTAACAATACTGTGCCATTCAAGAGAAGCACTGAGGCCACAGGTTTCCTTCCTTGGCCTATACCGATAGCCAAACTCCCCATACATAGAAGTGTGAGACATCATAGTTAAAGGGATAGTAAATATTTTTGCACAGGAATTAAAATACAAGTATATAAATGCTAATGTTAACTTTAAGAGTTGTAAGCTCTTTGTAACAATGCAAAATTATTGATAATACATTGCTACTGTTCTCTTTTTGAAAAAAATAATTTGTTTATAGACTGTCTGTTCCAAACATGGATAACACAGCATAAACATGTATTTTATCCATATTAATTCAGAGGGTTTAGTGCCTATCTACATGTAACATTGAAGTGATAAGTGGGTTATTGACTAAAGTGAGAATTCAACTGTCGAATTCTCAAATGGCGGATTCCCATAGCAAATCCGCAACCGCGACAATATTTCCATAGTAAAGTGGCGACTGTGACAATATTCTCGTTATAAAGCAGAGACTGCAACAGCAGCAATCTATTGAGTCTGTCTTTAGCTGGCGAATTCACAGCTTTATGCAACAATTTGGACTTTAGCCATTAACCACATAGTCTTGTTCAGTGTAGAAGAGGCATGTTCTAGATCATACATAGTTTTAATCTGAAATAAATGTTGTTGAAAGGTGTATTTAAAAATCACAATGACATTCTCGTGAACATTTGTTTTTATCAAATTGAAATTTGCTAAAATAACGTGTACATATTGCACACAATCATTTCAAGAAAAATACTTCCGTTTAAAAAAAAAAAGTACATTTTTATAAGACTTTATCAATAATAGTACCGGTTGTGAATTTGTATACAATAAAAACCAAGGATTTGTGTAGTAAGGAAGCCCATAAAGAAACGGCAACAAATAAACCAGATCGCGATGGGTTTGGTGTTATTTGTCAATGAAAAAGGTTGTCTCAGCAAAAAATTGAAATCAAAGAAATCATGTTTTCTCTGTACTATAAAGCTATTTTTTTGAAGGTAAATGATCAGCCAATTTTTAGTCTTAACCTGCTCTATACAATAGGAAGCTTAAGTTATATAACTCAGAAGGGCACGATAAAACATTTCCCAAAATAAAATTTAACCTTAACAAAGCAACAAATCAGTTGTTTTTAGGCTTAACCATTCTTTTTGGTTGTAACATACAGCACACGTTCATCCAGAAGCAGCTTGTGATGTAGTTTCCCTTTAAAGAGAGACTTGTTTTTATATGCACTGTAAAGGATTTCTAGCCAACACTGGCTTGACTTTACTTCCTCCAAACACCAGCAGAACTACTCTTAAGTTTCTCTCACCAAACTGTTGAAACGGGAACTATGGCAGTTATGAAGCAGTGGGAAAGTTTTACATAGGCTCGTTATTAAAGTAAAATTTACGCAGTCCCTGAGACTAGCTTAATTTCTTGCATTGATGTCACTTTAAGAGGCACACTCACTTGACTCTGCAACAGAAATCTTTTGAGAGTTGGTGGGCAAGGTATTGGCCAACCCAAAGCAATATGATGGAACCATCCCTGTCTCTCACATTGTTACTGTTAGAGGGCGTTTGTTAGAGCATTTAGGGACATTAGCAAGCATAAGTAGTCTGGAGGCTGTGTTTCTCGTCTTGGCCTCATCAAGTGTATAAGCAGGAATGCAGGTAACCAATAAAGGCCAAGCTTTAGAGTTTACCTTTTCTTCAGAACATGGAAGTTCTGGCATTTTGGTCTTTAGCATTACAGGTGTAAAGTTGTGTTTGTGTCTCTTCCCAATCCCTCCCCATATTAATGCTGCTGAATCCAGCATATCTTCTGTAAAAACTCATTGTTGCATTTGATCAGCAAGCTACTGCAGCCTTAGACCTCATAATGGACACAGTGGGCTTTTACAAAATGCGCAGTTTAAATCCTTGGCTTACCAATTCGGAGAGGAGTACATTATTATTTTAATTTTTTTTTTTTTTTTTTCAAATCCCTGCTCCAGTAGTACCTCCAAGGCCCCTGCCGCTGATTATCAGTGCAGACCTCTCCGCAAAATATCTTGGTATTTTTTACCTGTTAAAATAAACCGAATACTTATTCAGTGTTAATAAAGCTTTTTTTTTTTTTTTTTTTTTTAAATTGGAGGTAGTTTTTTAATTGGACATTTCCTAGGGTGCAACAGTGTTTAGTCATTGGCATAGTCGGTCCTACACGTTGTTTTAGTAGGGTTCCCCTGTCACTTCAATAATCGTAATTAATACATCATAATCAAAGCAGTCATTGCCCACGTTTTATATGTCTCTTCATGTTACTTTACACGTAAAGCAGTATCTCTAACCTCAGTATCCTTTTCACCTGCATTTTGGATCTTACTTTGTTTACATTGCGGTATTTCCCTGTGTTCTCAGCCTAGGAGCAATAGATTAAAAGACTTCCAGATAGTGTCTGGTATTTGTATACTCACACACTTTGCTCTGTGAGAAAAACAACTCACATTCTCTTGTGCTGCATTTTAGGGTATAAATATCAATATCATAATTAAGGAATATTGGAACATACCTTTTTTCTATAGAAAAAAAACACACAAAAAAAAAAATTGTATAATTTAAGTTTTCGTATGGAATTGAGAGGTGTATGTTATCTATTGTACTGGGAATTTCTTTTCTTTTTTTTTTCCATTATTTTATTTTTAATTATACATTTATATTATTTTTTTTCTTTCCAAGCCCGGTGGTAGTGAATTGCAAATACTCTGCCTTCTATGTAAAATTGGAAGTCTGTGTTTTTCAGTTTTGGTAAAACTGTGCTTAGAGTTTAGGGAAATTATGGGTGGGTGGGAGGGCAGGGACACAGAGCGTCTGATCAATTTGTATCTATTTATTTTAACATTTTTATTAAACAAAACTGAATGAAAGCTTGGGTTTCTACATTTTCTCTTTGCAGACACAATCTAACGCTGGTTAGGACCTCCATTAAAAGTAGTATTTTATCCATTCTTGGTTCTCTTCTTGGTCTTGTTTTTATCTCTACAAGCAGAATTGTTTTAGGGGTACAAGTATAAAAACTGTAGCTTGCGACATAAGAAAGAAAACGGTTGACTAAGAGGTGACTGCCATTATACAATTCCACATGGGGTTAAATAATACTGGGACAGTATGATTAAGGAACTACTGGTGGCTAAGGGCATAAGTGACTTCAAAGTAGGTGGACCTAGACCCAAACTTTACATTGAGGCTCACGGGCCTATAAGATATGGCAGTATCTAAAAATTTCTAAAAATTGTAAAGATTTTTAGAAATAAAATTAAGGCTTAGAAATTGTTAAAGAACCAACTTACGGTGCTTTTTTTTGTGTTGGAGATCTTCCCTGTCAGCTCGAATTTTCTTTCCTGAGTCGGGTTTGGCGAGGCTGAACGATTGACATTATAGCTCCTCCAATCAGATCTCTTAAATCACAATCTAGCAGGGATCTGATTGGAGATACTTTAATGTCCATCATTTATCCCCACCAACCCGACTCTAAAGAAAAGTCAGGCTGACAGGGAAGATGACAGAGAGAAAAACTATATAAAAGGTACTTTTTATTTAATACATATATATTTACAAAAATGTTTATTTCATTAGTACAATCTAAATTAGTATTAGAGTTTTGATGTGACAGGTACACTTTAATAGAGCATATTTTTCCCTGGTTGAACACAACATTCCTCGAGTTTCAGTGATTTACATTCCTGGTTTTCTCAACAGTAAATCTAAACAAGCTGGGAGTCTCAATCTGGAAGCTTTTTTCCTTACTCACCTATTGATGTAGGGGTTCCAGACATTGATCTGATATCCACTCTCCGCAAATCAAAGGTTCCTCTGTGGCTGTGTTTTCAAATTGTTAACTGTAACGTACAGGTAAGTCACGGTAAATTTTAATCAAAACCTTGTAAGACCAAAAATGGCAACCAAACGCCTCATGTGGTATTAGCCTTATGTAGCTGATCATAGGAAATATTACTCTATATTCTGTACAAGTATGGGGAAATTTACATTTTAGATTTGCAAATGTTACATTTCCTTTTATGTAAGAACACTTGCATTTTATGTTTGCTGGTCTTTTTCAACTAAATTTTAACATTATTGCAAAGCTTTCAATTATGGTCAATTTTAAATTTGAAGAAAAAAAAAAAGTTAAGAATGTAAGTATATTTTTCACTTTTTGCAGATTTAAAATAGGCTAAATTTAATATGAATAACTTGTAGGCTGCAAGGAATGTAAATGGAAGCTATGGGTCAAACACATAAAAGTTTTTGTTCACCAGTTTAATTCTTAAATTTATAAGGGCAAAATTTATTAAACTCGGAAAAGCTCATTTTTGCTTTTCCGAGTTTATTAATCTTGCGAACACCCAGAAGTTTCTCGGGGTAAGTATAGCGAGATTTGTTTCGATCGGTACTTACAGAGAGAAACTTTTTCCACTGAATATTTCCATGAAATGGAAAGCAGTGCTGCACTCATGGAAAGCCTCCACGCTGCGCTCATGGAAAGCCTCCACGCTGCGCTCATGGAAAGTATGGCTACCCTTTCCATGGGTATATTCAATGGAAAAAGTTTCTCTCGGTAAGTATCTATCGAAAGAAATATCGGAATACTTACCGCGCGAAACTTCCGGGTGTTCGCTTGATTAAACTCTGAAAAGCCAAAATGGGCTTTTCTGAGTTTAATAAATTTTGCCCTTAAACTTACCTTTTTTTTTTTAAACAAAAAAAAAAAAAAGATTAAAAAGTCACTGAGAATACCAGTGTCTAAATCTTCAAGTTAACAGAATAATCATGTAAACTAAAACAGTTTTCCATCCGATCCACTAAATACTGTAAACTCGGAAGTTCCATAATTTGTTGGTCTTTTTTTTGCCACAGGAAAAGAAAAAGATTGAAAAAAAACCACTACTAGAAATAATGAAGCATTTTATTGTAAAATAATCTGTGTATTCTCAAAAATAGAATTAAGAATTCTGCCCTGGCAGTTTGATTAATTCTGTACAGATATCGGATATAAATAATTTAAATAACAGAAATGAAATGCTTCAGTAAAATTGGTTGTAATTCAGTGATTTTGACTTGCAATTGTTAGGGCTAATATTCCCCTAGTCCATAAAAATGCTGTTGATTGTCAAAAAAAAGTCCATGCAAGACCTAAAATAAAAAGTAGGTCAAAATTGCATTCAAGTGGTCTTTTAACCAGTATATGGTTAGTTTTATATAACAGGATCACATAGCCCTCCTAAAATGGAGGTTGCACTGTTTTTATGTGAAATAAGGCAGATATGTTTTCAAAACACCACAAAGGCAACTGCATTTCTCTTCTCGAGTCTTTAGTCTCCAGGAAACGTTCACGGTTTTCTCTCGGCTGTGAGGTATTTCAAAGCAGCAGAACCATAACGCCTGGAAAGGTCTTGGTGAAACTCCTCTTTTAACGCTTGGACGCAAAGCCGGTAGTTTTCACTGGAACGGAACTTGGAAATGTCAAAGCTGGGGGCGTGAGGCATATGGATGATGAAGGCATTGGGAAGGACCACCAATTCATATTCCTGCAAAAGTGTAAGCATACGTTAACAAATGTTTTGGATACAAAGCTGCTTCCTGGATTTGACCAATGTTTATAATTATGTACCTGCGCATCCAGCTCCATAATATGAGACACTTTGTTCCAGCCAAAGCCAAGAAACCGTTGGTCGTATTTGGGACAATCTCGTCTCACTACTACATATGGTTCAAAGTCTGGTGCCCACTCTACACGGTAAGGGGTTGTTGCAATCCTCCATTTGGCATAATTGGTTGGCGCATGACCCTTTTCCCATACATGGTACCTAAACAAAATGACGTCAGAAAGGAACCAGTGATTATTAATATAAAAAAATAGCTTGTTTTGTGAGATTTAGTGGGCTACGTATCAAGTGACATCACAATGGTACAAAAACCAGGCAGCTACAACAGCTATTCTTCAGGCAGCCATTAGGAGAGGTCCTATAGGATCACATACCAGTTGTACTTACACACTGGAATGTAATAGAAATTAATGAAAAACTGAGTAAGTCACTAGAATAAACTGATACATTTCTCCTTAAACGTCCTTTAAATATCTCATTATCTGGTAAAAAAAAACTCTCTCACTAAGGAATGAATGAAATAGTAACAGTAGGAGCTTTTTTGTGTACATAATAAGCTATATAGGAATTTTTATTATTATTTTGATGTCGCTGGTACATTACCACTGTTTCAACTGAAAAAAAATCCATTTTTACCTGAAGGTATAGAGCGCTCCCATATCCAGCATGGACAGCAAGTCTGCTTTGGATTTTGGAAAAGACAGTCTGTAACGTAATGTTTCAAAGGCAGGAACTATAAAAGCCTTTGGGGTTCCCGCTGGGTCTTGCTGGGCTATTGACTGTCTACAAAAATAATAATAATGAACTGTGAGCAGAAAGAGGCTTTAAATCCACCTTTTAAAAAGGTAAGATGAAATCCTTAAAATAAAGTGCTACAAAAAAAAAAAAAAAAAAGTTATTTAAGAAAATAAAATTCATAGTTATGGCAGAAAAGTCTAAACCTAAATACAAACTATATTTCAGTTCCTTACAATATAACTGGCCAGCTGGATAAAAGCTGTCCAACCAGCATGCACTATAGGTTCTAGAGTGATCTATAGGTCGGGATTATTATTGAAAAAGGTCAGCTTCAAAGGACTTTGGCTAACCAAAGTGATTACCGTATATACTCGTGTATAAGTCGAGAAATTTAGGTAAAAAAAAGCATTTAA
>WMED01001569.1:0-27023 GCA_019650415.1 Pipa parva
TGGGATAGAATGGCAGGAGGGAGGGCAGGCATGGGATAGAATGGCAGGATGGATGACAGTGGAGGGAAGGATTCGAGAGATGGCAGGATGGATGGCAGTGGAGGGAAGGATTCAAGAGATGGCAGGAGGGAAGGCAGGCAGGGGAGGCAGGAGAGAAGTGGTATATTTTATAAAAAGGGAACTAAAGACAGAAATGAAATTAATATACTGTAAATACCTGGCACTAGCTGGGAAGTCCTAATGGAGCAGCTGCTCCAATCCCCATGACAGTTAGGACTTTCCAGCTAGTGCCAGGTAAATATTTAAATATTTTAGCACAACATTTGGTTCAGGATTTTTTTTTCTTATTTTCCTCTCTAAAATTCTAGGTGCGTCTTATGGAGTGAAAAATACAGTAAATCATATCTGCTGTGAGAGTTTTAAAAAATCCCACCTTTCTTTTACTTGAACGCACCGCTCCCTGTACCATAGCAATGCCAGCCCAGAATACTCTTTCCAAGTACAACAACCACGAAAAGATGTCAATGACAGGTCAGAAACGTAAAATTGACAATGAAAATCGCCGTTTTAACCCTTGTTAAAAGTATTCTAGTCAAAGTTTCAACCAAATGTTAACATTTGGCTTGAATTATTTTGCTAATCAATAAATTATGCAGAATAAAGCCTTTATTGTGAATTCCTTTATTTTTATAATTTAGTTCAGGTAGTAGCATATTTAGAGTTAAAGTGTAAGTAAACCCTAATTATAAAGTTTGCCCCATTAAAGTATTGTAAAGTGTAAAAACGATTAGTAAAATCCTCACTCACCTCTTCACTGTGCAGCTCTTGTAATCCCTCCTTGTAATCCTGTAAAATGCTCCTCCTTCCTGTAGTGAAGAAGGACACGCCCCCACCCCTCTCACATTCTCTTTCTAAAAAACTGACTGTTCGGTTGGAATTTAGAGCTGCAGGGTCTATACAGGGTCTGTGCAGTGAAAGAGCATGCACGTCAATCACGTGACGCGTGTGCACATGACTGCCCGAAATCGCGTCACTGCCTCCTTCCTACATGACTGCCGGTTCAGCAAATGGGATTTTTTGCAAGGTAACGCTTCCCTCATCCTACTCTGAGCCTTATTTTGAGTAGTAGTCCCATGAAAAGCTTGTACCTTGATCGTTCCCCCTGTAAAGCGCAGCTGTGCGTGTACCGTTATTGCAAATACGGCAGGTGTGTGTGTGCCTGTGCGTGTGTGTGTCTCTGCCTGTCTGTGTATCTGTGTGTGTATCTGTGTGTGTGTAGGTGTGCCTGTGTGTGCATGTGTGTGCGTGTGTGTGTGTGTGCATGTGTGTGTGTTTATGTGTGTGCATGTGTGTGTGTGTGTGTGTGTGTCTGTGTGCGTGTTTATGTGTGCCTGTCTGTGTGCATGTGTGTGTGTGCGCGTGTGTGCCTGTCTGTGTGTGTGTGTGTCTACAAATCTGCAGGATCAAAGTAGCAGACACTTAAAACCTGCAAGCAGGCAGGTAAAAATAGCCTAAAAATAAGGTCATTCTCATAGACACAGGGTAACTGATCCACATAGTAAATGTGCAAAGTCTCACTGCAGAAAGGAAGGATCCGATTACACACATGCACTAGCAGAATGAGTCATTGGGCGAAATTTATTAAACGCGGTATTTACAATCGCCCGAAGGTAAAATCCGCTATATTTACCATCGCGCGATGGTAAACCCGATCGATTTACCATCACGCGATCGGAATTGCGATCTTGCGATCGGAATTTACTATCGGGCGAACGCTTCGCCGTTAATAAATATCGCCCATTGTGTGACCTCATTAGGGGGCAGTGACTTCTGGGCACTAACCAGGAAGTAAGAGATCACAGAAATATGCAGGGATTAATACAGCAATTTTAAGAGGTAATAACTCAAAAAAACAATCATTTTTACTTTTAAATGTTTATGTTTATGTTTCTACATTATAAATATATATACATATATATGTATAGTTTGGTCTATAACTTTACTTACACTTTAAGGCTCAATAAATAATATAAGTAGGAGTCTTCGGCCCAGTGCAATCTCAAAATTTTCAAATCTGGCCCAGAAGAAGTAATTGAATAGGCCTGATATAGGGAAATAAAGGAGTAAATTAAAGAGGTATTCAGACAGGCCAAGGTCAGGATTCTTGAAGTCAGGATAGTAAAAAAAAAAAAACAGGCTATTGTCAGTACAAAGGAAAGTTTCAGTGCCTCTCAGGAACAGAGTAGACCAGCTTAGGCACAGGCTAGGGGAAATGACTTCATATTTATAAGCAAGGTTATTGGAGACAGAATGCACCTGTATAAATAGTCTACAGGTGGGCAGCCACAGATCAGCACACCCAGAAAATACAGGCCGACACAGCAAAATACCAAATAGAGGAGTGGTGGAGCTTCTGCCTAGAATGCAGCAGGCTCCCAAGTTCAACCCTGGCTATGGACACCACCAAATGACAAGAGGGTTTCCTGACATTATGCTAATGACAAGAGATAAAATAGCACATGGTAAAACAGTGAATTTACCTGTAGTCATGTGAGAAAGCACTATTAACACATTTCTTGATGCAGTGTTGAAATGAAACAATCATCAGCCTTACAGCCTGAATAGTCTACAAAATGTATTTATGTTAAAACAGAAAAAGATAGCACACTGACACATGTTTATTGACATATGTTATTGACATAGCAACTCATTAAAATGTTCATAATTTTCTGTAGTGTAGAAGTAACAATATAAAGAAATAGCATGTTTATATGTTGGGAATGCATTTTTAATTGATTTATTCATTTTGACAGCAATAAAATCAAAGATCAGTTACAAAATTAATAAAATTAGTCAAAATAAATTGTGTTGGGAAGATAAAAAATAATTTGGGATGCTAACAAGCCTCAAGCTAAATTATCAGATGTCCCTATTACTCCTGCTTTAGTCTTGCATTAAATTAATAGCCTTATTAACTAGTATAGCACAGATAATTTGATATATTCTTGGCACGGATCAGTCAAGAAGGTTCCCAGTAGTCTTTATTAGCAAAACATTTTATATTTATACAGAGAATCTCAGAAATGAAGCTTATCAATTAGCACTCAAAGCTCAGTGTAAAAGAAAAAAAGAATATTAATACTTTCCAACAGCCATGTAACGGGAAAAGTACAAGAAAGTAATGGAAATGAAAAAGATTTTATTGAAATATTAAGGTCAATTGACACAGACAGTAGTTGTGATTTGGCCATCAGCTGAAAGAAGTCATCTTTACAAGTATGAGATAATGTAAATTAAATTTGTGGTAAGAATTCAAAAATTAAATGTGTTCTTAGAACATTTCTTATGTATTCCCTTCTCTTTATTAAAGTGGTCTTCAACTAGTCGGTACTTGCATGGCATAAACAACTTAACAGCGAATTATGTACAGGTACAGACATTGCATAATTACTAGGGGCATATTTACTAAGACCATTTCAACCTTACTGATTAGTTTTGATTGTTTGACTGTCCAGTTTTCTTTCCCTTTACTTTTAGTTTTACCTGGTTCATAAAAGATCAACAAAAATGTTTCCCCACTGAAAACAAATTGCTCATGGTAAATATTGATCAACTAACAGGGGAACATTTGGCAATGTTTTTCTGTTAGGTTCACCTTTCATCACAGATTGATAATATTTTTCATTGGGAAAACATTTTCAGATGTGGATAAATCCACCACAGATCCATTAGAAATAACAGTTTCAAACTTCCTCTCTTTTTGCTACATGTTCATAGGCTATAGGAAGGGGGTTTTTTTTCCGGTAAACTCTGAATAGGCCAAAAAACATAGCAAGAAAAATGAACTTTTAAACTAGCTTTACTGTAGCCTACAGCCCTATTTTGGAGAACTAGGTATGTGGAGATGCATTCTGGTTACTGATTATATGCAGCCATATTCATATAAATAGTTTGGACCCCAAATGCATGGTGCTGCTATGATAAATGCCTTCCATTACCTTTACAAAGGAAAAATATCTTATCAGTATTATTAAGTGGTAAAATAATCACAAGATGTTCCAGTCTCTGTTTGTTCTCCCTTTTTAAGTTGTATTGGTAGATAACGTAACGTAGTAACAAAGTTTATAAACCTGAAAAAAAGACACCAGTCCATCCAGTTTAGCCTATTTACATGCATGTTGATCCAGAGGAAGGCAAAAAAAAAAAAATTATCCTCAAATTAGGGAGAAAAATTCCTTCCCATCTCCAAATATGGCAATCAGAATAAATTCCCTGGATCAAACTTTCAGTTATCTAGTACCCATAACTTGTAATGTTCTTACACTGAAGGAAAGCATCCAAACCAGTTTTGAACTCTTTCATGGAAGTAACCAAGGCAAATTTGTCAGGCAGAGAGTTCCATAACCTCACTGCTCTTACAGTAAAAACCCCTTTCTTGTTGATGCAGAAACTTTCTTTCCTCTAAACGTAGAGGATGCCCCCTTGTTATACTTACAATTCTTGGTATAAATTGAGTGTGGAAGAGATCTCTGTACTGACCCCCGATATATTTATACATATTATTAGGTCACCCCTTAATCTTCTTTTTACTAGATTAAACAAGTCCAATTTTGATAATCTTTCTTGGTTCTGTATATTGCCCATTCCTTTTATTATTTAGTAGACCACCTTTGAACTTGCTCAAGCTCACCCACATCTTTTTTGTGCACTGGTGCCCAAAACTGCACACAGTATTCCATGTGTGGTCTGACGGATGCTTTGAAATTCAATTGGTCTGCAAGGAGTGGAGAAGACAAGTAAGAACATAAAGGCACCTTGCAGATGACATGAACATTTATGGGGGTTTATTCTCTAAAGTCAAAATTATCATGTAAAGGTGTGAATTCACCAGCTAAAGACAGATGCAATAGACTGCTACTGTCACAGTCGTAAGTTTATAACAAGAATATTGTCGCAGTGGAGACTTTACTATAGAAATATTGTCGCAACTTTACAATGGGAAATTGTCGCAGTCACAGATTTGCTATGGGAATCCACTATTTGAGAATTCGACAGTTGAATTCTCACTTTAGTGAATAACCCCAGAGTATTGGTTCACAGGGTATGATAGTTTAAGTGAGGTGTAGGGACTTGTGCATATTAAGAATTGAGTCAACTGTGTCTAGAGGTGTAATGCCCTGCTAACTAGAAGACATTTTGTAAACAGCAGATATAAATCTTACCTTACTTAAAAAAAAGAAGGGAGGTTAAAGGAAGCTTGCAGGAATTTTGCTACTTTTTCAATCTACTGAAAGTCAAACGACAGCCCGGGACAACATTACTTACAAAACATCTATAAAAAAGAAATGTCTTGACCCACAAGGCTAAGATAGTGAAGGAATGTGTAATGCAATATGTGCAAGTGGCACAACATTAGAAAACATATATAATGATTTATACATTCAGAGAAGAACATTTATTCACCCCATGTTTACCTTCTCATTGTATTTTGTATCTAGCATGTTCCCAGTTTTCAAAGGCTTAAGATTCACCTGTAGTTATTGATATATTTTAAAAGGAAGAGTGTATGGTCTTCTTTACAACATCAATTCTGATTATATTTATAGTTTCATGTGCTTTTTCTGCTCCCACTACCGTCTTACATGTTCTTTTCTGATTTTGTATTTCCTTTACAGGCTAGCAAAAGGCTTACTGCTCACAATCAAGCTATAAGAATAAATAGGTTCAAACAAAATTTAATTGACGTTGATGTTAGAGATGCAGTACGGAGAGCAGAAGAACGTGAAGAGGAACAACATCTTTTCTACTGGACCAATACTGATAAGAATGAAACGATTAAGTTATTTTATATAGGATAAACCTAACCCAGGGAGCACCGGCAATTTAATATAAAAATGCCCTTTTATCTAAAACAGTCACCAGTTGCTTTTGGTGGGGCTAACAGCAACTTAGATAACACGTTTGCAGCATAGGATTCCCAGAGCTCTAACAGAAGCAGATAATTGTGTGAAAATAATAACAAAAGAGACTGGAGTAGAAAAGATAGTGCCTTCCAGATAAAATAAGCATCTTAGAACAGAACTCATTTATAGAGTTAGTACAGGTATAATAGAGAGAATGCGATAAAAGCAGCACAGGAGAGGAGGTAGGCAAGCAGTCATGTAACAGGTCAGCACTGTTCACTAAAATGTTAATAAGTTAGGGTGGACTAGGAATGATCTGTGACATGTACTGGTGAAATTAACTGGAATCAGAAACAGGAAAAAAAGGCTAAAATCCTTATTACAGAAAAAAAGAGGAACATAGCAACATTGATCTTAGAGTTGGAAAACGCCTGATTTGCTTGATAGCAAAGGCGTATTCAGTAGTTGACTGCAAATCCCTTTGCTTGATCCTAAACAGCAGGTAGCACAAGATTAAACAAATCAGCAGGCCCTGGTCTTAAACACAGAGAAGAACAGATCCCAGCATTTTATTCCAAGTCATAGGCAAGATAATGTCCTGGAAGGAGATACAGCTGATTATGGCCTGTGTAATGTACAGAGAATCTAATCATTACAGTACAAAACCGGGGAGCTGATAGAGAGAGGTGCCGGCATATAGCTAATATAAAAAATACATATCATACAGAATATTTACTAATTTAGGACAAATAAATTTGACACAATGCAACTTTTTTTTTTCAAAACAACCTAAAATGAAATTTCTCTTAATTTTATGTGGACGAGATCACTTCTAGTCAATTATCTGATGGCTATAATATAATTATAAACTACAAAATATACATCAGTTAAGGTAATAGTGAGATTTCATCAAGTTAATTAAGATTGAAGTCATACATATAACTGATATATGTGTATAATTTCACTCTAATATAATTTCATCCCACTCCAAGGCTGTGTATTTAATTCCCAGGTGCCTTTCAGGAGGAATGGTTGCTTAGGTAGCATTTTTTTAATGTGTTCTTTCATATCAATTTATCACTTGGAGATCAGCAATTAAATTGCAATCTATTTTTTAACTGATTAGCTTAATTTTATTAGAATGGTCAGAGCATATCAATTGCCCCAGAGAAAGGAGTAAGTGGGAAGGGAGAATGAAGGACTTGAAAGACTTTTAATATATTTCACCCTTTCTTTATATAATGGTTTATTACGATTTACACCGTTTGAATAAATCTGGGTATTGATGTCTTTTGCAAAATGATTTGTTGCCCGTCACAAACAATGCAGTAGATGCTTATTTCAGCTCTGTCACTTTTTTGAGTGCTCTGGTTTTGAAAGTGAGAGAAAAAAATTCATACTTGTTGCAAAACAATTTGAAAGCAAGAAAGGCATCTGAATCCTAATTTTTCTCAAATCAGGAAAATTTGAAATTTGTTCAGCTACTATAAAAATTAAAAGTTTTTTTTTTATACTTATAACAAGCAATATTACATTAGAAAAACAGAACATTGTGGTCTGAATCTGTTAATTTGTCCACGATACCTTCAGATGAATTAAGCTTCCATAATAAGAAAAAATAGACCGTTAATGCTAGATAGTTTAAAGGCATCTTTTTAAAGGTTTATTTCTAATTATTCTCTCCGTTTAACTTTTCTTTTCCCACAAGCACCCTGATTGAAATGATAAGAGCAAAGGAAGATAATCAACATATATAAATAATTGACTTTTCAGCTTTATGTTGCAGAACAGTATAATGGATTAATCCAGTGACAGATTTATTGATTCTCTTTGACTGTTTTCATAAAAATGTAAAATCCTTTTCCAACCCAGTTGTCAAACAGTAGAGGACAGAGATGCATCGCTATCAGTTATTGCTAGGTAAAAAGCATGCAACTAAGTTTCCAACCACCTAAGTGCTTGAAGAGCCTTCTTCAAACATTGTTATTAGTATCAATGTGTGTCAACACCTATGTATTAATCATCAGTCCCTTTTCAAGGTTTTGTTCTTCTAAATTTCAGTTTTCTTTGTCCTCAAAGAAGCAACATAACACTCAATGGCATTTTTATAAAAGTTGAAAAGTTTTTGGAAATACTTAACTCTAGAGAAACTGGGTTTTATTTGTGTTATTTTTGTCCAGTATCGCCCATTAACAAAACTTTTATTGCCAAGTCACTTTTTGATACAATTTTTCTTATCAGCAGAATTATTATTCAGCAGAAAACTTTATGAATATCCCTATCAATGTCTTCATTTTCCTGTAAACAAGAGTTACAAATGATTCAGATTTTATTGTGGCATACACAGGTCGCCCATTCTAAACTGAAAAAAAGAAACCGGTGTTATGTGGCCTTCGCCATTTATGCTACACCAGAGCTTTCTGATGGAGTCTCAAAAAATCCAGCAATGTTGCAGAAATATTTATCAAGAAATTAAGCAGTTAGGATAGTTCCATGCTATCAATATCCCCTATATTTAGAATTTCAATTTAGCTCCATCGTCTAAGGAGGATACACATAAAGAAGTGCAAAATCAATTTCAACCCTTTCTATTTTTGGTCCATTTTACCTGAATTAGATTATTGGTTTTTTTATAAAAAATTGATGTACTGATGTGACAGTGTGATCAGGTGCCCTAGGGCTCAGTGGACTGATTACAGCTGCTATCACTGAACCTCTCCAGGCTCCTAATATTAGGGTTCATTGGACCTGCTTCCTTTCCCCCATAATTCTATTGCTAAGAGGGTTGGTGAAAATAAGTAAATGAAATACAGGAGTCGATTAGACCCCCTTCTCCCACCTTGTGAAAGGGGTGGAGGAAATCTGTAGGACTGCCTCCCCTTTCCAAAACATAAAACATGCAACATTAGACAAATCAGCATTTTTTTTGTTTTGTTTTTTTTCTATAAATAGGCAATTTCCCACTATAAATCCAAATACTTGCATCAGGATATCTATGCAATTGTTTTGTTAACATTGATTAGGCACTAAAATGTGAGATACAGAAACAAAAGGGTGACATACAGTTTCAATGCATGAAACCTTAACCTTCAGGTGTTTTGAGCTGCGCTAAGATGCTCCTGACACATCTGCTGTATATCAGTGGAAACATGATAGAATACACTGCTCTGTATTCTGCACAAGCAGAAGGAAGTAAGAAGGTTATCCTCCACATCTGGCAGAATGACTATCTTCATTATAAAGGCATATAAAGAAATAAAGGTATCTCCCTCCCTTCAGAGTTGTTTTTATGTATTTGATAAGTACAGCTGACTCATCAGGATAGATATGCTCCAGCTTTTAGTGGACTAACTTGCATGATAGGTATTAGGGGAACAACATATAAAATTTAAGTTTTCTACTTAAATGCATTTCCTGAACCATTAGCACATATGTATTTTCTTTATAACATCATACAGAAGGTTTTTTGTTGATTTTTTTTTTCTGGTGATGCTTAACCCTCAATAACTGATACCAAAATGAAAACAAAATCAAAATCAAAACTTAAATAACCAAAATAAACACAAAAATATAATAAAATTTACATAGGTATTGCTTGCATCTCCCCTATCACTCTCATAAGATAGATCACACAGAAAGATAGTAACAATGTATCTATAATAACTTATACATTAAGTGAAATACGACTAGGAGGCACAGTTCATGTAAGGTCCTTGATAATAGTGGGCTTGTCAGCAAAATCACTGGATTCAAGATCGACAAGTATATCAAACACATGAAAAGGTCAATGGAGTGAACAGAAATCTGGAACCTGCCTTGATGCATAGCACACTTCTCAATATAAAACTACAATATACACATCTCTTTACATCTCTGGGACCACCCTAATCATGAATAGCACCAACCATCTCTTACAACCTGCAACAATGCTACTGGCAGGACACCAACTCAGCTGTACTTAAATAGTGTGTGTACTAGTGGTTCCTGCCGTGGCACTTGAAATCTTTCCTCAGAATCATGGGCTCATATTGTAAATCTTGTCTGGTCCTCCAGGCATACCTTCTCATCCATAGGTACTAGAAACACACTGCTCCATCATTCCCCTTGTGTGGAAACACATCCAGGTTACTGCACATACAATGGCTCCTGCATACAATTCATAGATCAATCCCCAGAATTAGAATATTAAAATCAACCAGGATAAGCCAATTGAAAATCAAATATCCACATTTCTCTACACATATTACTAATAATAGACTCAAGGCACAGGTACACATCTAATGGTATAGAACTAATCTCTCCAACTTTTATGGTACCATCCTTAAATCAACAATAAACATTAGAGGGATGTAACTACATAAAATTACCAAAAGGACATCATTATTCCATCCATGTTGTTCTCACTATGGACCTTACCCCCCACCACCCCAGCACCACCTCCTTTTCTCCTAGCAGGGAATCATCAGAGCAAACAGTGGCACTGAAGCATTCTATCCCAGAAGAGAGAGGGCCTATAAAACCTTTAACTTTTTCAACTGTCAGAAGTACTTTCCAGTGTCTCTCCAAAATTGAAATGGCTTATTATGAAGTGTAGAAATCAAATTAATTTGCTTTGATCTGACCCTCACTTGAATATTATTACTATACAGAGTCATATCCCACATGGTATTCATTTCTTTCTGATAAGCTCTATTAAACCTTTTTTAAGAACATCCTCTCTCCTGAAACTTTACTTTCAAATCCTCTGCTTAATTCCCTAGTTTAGCAGTTATGATGGGCCCTAATGAATTGGCCCACTGGGATCCCCCTTTTTAATGGATCTGGATGCATATTTTCAACCTGAAGTGACGTGTTTGTTGAGGTAGGTTTCTCTGCAGATGTGTGTGACAGTAACATTAACATCTTGTATACAGAAATGGGTATTAACATACTGAGGGAGCCCAGCTTGCATATAAATATATTTACTTATTTACTAGCAAATTGCTTTCTAGATTGTTTTATCCAATTGCAAATTTCTATAACCACCTTGTTAAGACTTTTGTCTAACTTTATCACACCTCACATATATTTTTAGAATTAAAAATTATGTTTACCAAACAAAAAGAAAAGATGGTTTTCAGAGGGATGAGAGAGCACCTAATATAAAAGGGAACATTTCTGTCAATTTGGCCCATTAGATTTATTACAATAAGTCATTTATAGTAAATGTAATTACAGTACCCAGAAGGCTTCCTGGATGTTCTGTAAGAAAGTAACTACCTCATCTTTCAAAGAACATCTTCTGTACAAAAAATTAATACATTTCTGAAAATATGCTGTTCAGGGTAAAATGCCTGAATTACTATTTCAATAAAGCATTTAACAAGATAAATTATAAGAACATAAAGAAAAATGTACTAAATTAACATAGAGCAGAAGATGATGATTTGGCAATGGATATTTAAGTAGTATTCCCTATTCAGTGAGCTTACATTAGTTCTTTTCCACGATAAGAAAAGTAAGCACTACACCAAAAGCCTCACTAACTAAAGTGTGAATTCACTTTTCATTATTGAATACGTAAAGAATACATTGCCCAACAGGTGGACAGCAGCAATTGCTGTCAGATGCATAGTGTGGTGTAATCAGTCAGATAGAAGTAGGATGAGAAGTCATGCAGAGAGAGACAAATTCGATAATTGAAGGGCAGTGACATCAGTCTCATCATATACCACTAACTGTATTCTGTGAATATTCTATTTCTATGTTGCAATGACCCTAGGCCATGATGTCACTTAGTCGCAGTCACCATTGTTACTTTTGAATGAATTAGTGGCCATCAGCCTCACAATTCAACAGTGAAACAGGTGAATTCAGAGCAGATCACTTAGTCCTATTTGCAGCACTCCGCTGCTTAATCAGTAGTAGAAGTACATGTGCATGGCCAAGCAAAATGATGAGAAGAACTCCATAAGTAGTTACCCAACTCTTGCAGTTGCCTGAATTGATCACATATTTGCCACTTTACAGAGTTTTCTCAGTAAGCAAACATGGAGAAGTGGAGAATAGATGCAAATTCACAGCTCTACGTGATTATTTGGACTTTAGTCAATAAGGCTCCTAATGTTTTACACAAATATTTCTTTTATATCATAAAATAAATGTCATCTTACTTGAAAGGATAACAGTGTCTTTTCTAATTTATTATGAGTAACATAACTGCATTATGGGTAAGGCAATGGCAAATTTCATTATATTATATTCATTATACAATCATTTTAAAGGCAGAAATGTTGACTTTTCTTGGACACTCCTTTCTGAAATTATGAATTTGCCCTATTCTAGCCTAGCAAAAATTTAAATACTAGATTTCAACATATGTAATATTCAAATGGGTTCATATTTAGTATTTTTATTATAGCAATAGCATTGGAAATGGCCATTGAATTTAACCCTTTATATACATTCCCACCGAGTGAAAAAGATCCCTTGTTGCTTTTAATTTAAAATTGTTTCTAATTTCTGACATGTACCCAACCCGTTCCTGAAAGAATAGTAACACCAAAAATTAAAAAATCCTGAAATTATTTATAATTACAATACACTCAATCTGTACATAAAAAAAAAAATCTAAATTGTTTCTATACAGTATGATAATTAGCTACTAAGGTTTTAAAAGTGGGCTCCCAAGCCTATTACCTAGATATGTGTTACCTAAAGCACCATAGAAAACAATTACAATGGGTAAGGTCTGTTTAATAATATGGCTGATACCAGTAAAGATAAAAACAAAGAAAATAATCAAGTGGTGTATTTATATCAATGAAAAGTTATTTTTTTGTTTGCAAGGACAATCACGTTTGGGAAGGACATTCAACTTTACAGTCCTTACTATAAAATAAACATTTCCTACCGATGCAGTGTATTTCTCAATGCCTGAGGAATTCTCCCAATGTCCTCTGTGATGATGTCTTATTTAGAAGGCACCCAAACTTATTTTAACAATTTCCCTAAAAATATTTTTATATATTGCATAGAATGTCATAATGCAACCTGTGAGAGCCTTTTCCTTAAATGTAAAACTTTTTTGTTGAAGAGTATGTCTGTCATTAATGAAGTATAATGTAGAAACCAATACCTTGAATTTTTAAACATGAAATATTCTCTACCTTTTTTTGTCAAGCTCCCTCTGCAAAGTTTTATGTCTACAGCAAACACAAACACACTCTACTGCTGCTTATAAATCATGTTTTTCTCAAGCATTAATAAATAGGTCAATGTAATGCCACTTTCCCCCAAGCTTCCCCTTGATTGAACTAGTTTGTGATCAATGTCATTTTAAAATCACCAGTGAAGCTTCTGTTTGGCTGGAATACAGACAAAACAGCATAATACATAATCTTCTTGATTAAATAATTTAATCAGTCCCAGTCACTCCACAATTTCTTAAATCCAGTTATTTACCTCTCATTGAAGTAATGGGTTTACATTTTGAACTGTTTGTGACAGTTTAGGGATATATTTTCTTAGTCTCAGAATTTGTCTAGAAATATCACCATCTTTATACATCCCTGTTAGTTTATTGAATTTGGGAATTAGCATGGCAACGCAAAGCTCCAGGTACGACACAAATCATCATGGCTTTCTGCTTGACCTCCCCTCATTGCTATTTTCTGTTTGCATTTTTCTGAATTTGATGTTCTTGTCTAGTTCATGTCAGTTCACATTAAACCAGCTATGTCTCCTTTCTAGCTACATATGGCTCTCTTAAAGAAAATATGGATTAAAATGGTAGAATTCCAGAATGGTATAATGTTTTGTAATTAAATGGGAACTTCCTCTCACTGTAAAACCAAAACAAAAGAAAAATGCTACTTTACATTAAAATTAGCAATAGATTAGCAATAGTCAATAGTCAAGACAAACTTAAAATGCTGTAAACATTCGATTGGCTTTGTTTCATTCCCTTTGACTACCATATCTTTCATGCTATTAGTTATAAAGTTTCCTATACAGATTGGATTAAAAAAAAGATTTGAAATTAAATCATTTTATTGAGCTAAAAACCTTTAGTACTTGCAATGGTTTACAATTATTTTCTAAACTTTCTGTATGAGAACTGAAGTATGTAATCAATCCTTGAACTCAATCATCTTCTGAAAAAGCTCTCAATATTTCAAAGACAAATACAAATACAAAAAAAGATTGACTACATTGCTATTAGATTCATAATTCATAAGATTATAAAATTCAAATTGCCTCCTATAAGTTGTTTTTTTTTTGTTGGAGCCTGAATATCTACATTTTCTAGAAGAGCTAAACTAAATGTTCCTTTGACTTTGAAGGCTTTATCTTGTAAATGCTTTTCAGTTATTTAATACAGCAGATGTTAGCAGCCAGTAAAAAGTCTTGTGCCTCAACTGTGAACTTCTTTGGATTCATGCCCAGGTCTTAAGGTAGAAACTGATCTGTGTCTATTGGAGTTTAAGTGCACAAATCAAAGATGCCCTTAATAAAATGCTTTTTCTGCTTTATTTATTATATATTTACTTAGTGGCATGATCTTAATCAAAAAGCAGCTACAATGGCAAAGTAATATTTAACTTGAAAAGATATTTATGAAAAATGTATGATGCAGTACTAAAATGTATAGTGTATATAACCAGTGGCAATGCCTGTATAATGTTGTAAACACTTCAATGCAATGCAGTTCACAGATCTCTCTATTATTTATCTGCCCATTGTTTACTTCCGGGATTTGAATTCATAGCCTGCTGCGCCAATCTGCCCGCTCTGTTCATTGTGCTATTCAGGCAGTGGGATTTGTGGGCCAGAATATAGTGTTATTCCAGCTGTCCAGTGGATTGGTGCTGAACAGACTGGTTACTTGCCAGTTCTGAGTCAGCACAGGTACTGCCTGATAGTTAATCACCCTCCCATATAAGGAAGAGTCCTGTGTTTCCTGACCAAGCTGGTCTCAGTGTTCCCATTTCCTGAATAAACCTTTTTGTGATTTGCTTTCCTGTGTACTGACCTGTCCTTGACCTTTGTATTTTGCTGTCTGCCCTGACCTGGATTCTGCCCTGACCTGGATTCTGCCTTGACTATGTTTTGTCTTTTTTCTTGGATTTGTGACCTTGGCTCCTGTTTTTCTTTCTTTATGTTTGTGTCTCTTGTTTGTCAGTTTGTGTTTTGGTCCTTGCTTAGTATTCCCTGCCCATCCATTTTCTTACAGGTTAAGGTTCATGCTACTTCTTATGTTGTAAGGCTTGTACTCTGTGTATGCAATGTGCATGCCAGTCATGTGGTGAGAATGGAACTGGGTCACTTCTCAATACTTACATTCTAATTGGACACTTGATCATTTAAACTTGACACTGGGATAATGCATTACACTTAAATTGGTTAATTTTAAGGACTTGCTTTATTGCATATTCATAAAATGATTTCCTGATCCAAAAAATGAGACACATTGTAGTGATTTGAAAACCAGTCCAATCTTTGTTATTCATCTCTAAACCTATATAATATAGACTGCATATGTAGAAAAGCTAACTTTGCCATTTAACATGTTGGGATTGGTTTAATTTTGCAACATTATGACCCAATCAAAATATCTCAATATAAAAACCTTAATCTCTTCAAAATTCTAGGAAGAAACTATTGTTAACAAGCTCGGCCCGGTACCTCTATAGACATGACATGTTAGTGTTTGGAGTACACATTTAAAAATTAATCTTTTGGCATAAGCCATGTACAGACGAATATAGGTAAAGGAGACCACTATAAAACCACCATATAATTGTTCTTCATGGAGTGTATTGCAGATTAGCTTTCATATATTTGTATTGCAGCAAGAAGGGACAGTTGGAATTATCATAACAAAATAAAAAATTGGATGACTGATCAAAGATGATCGCCAAAAATTGTGTACTTCATAAAATACAGCTGGTCAAAAAGCAAAGGGATAGCGACTTCCTCATAAAGGACTGTAGAAATGAAAGCAACATCCTCACAGACACAGACTCAGCTGTCAACCAAAAAAGATTTTACTTCCCTCAAATATTGCAGAAATCTAGTTCATTCTTATATTTCACGTTTTTAGACATTGTCAAGCAACCCCTACCCTATAATGTTGAGGATGCACTTGTTGCAAAATAATCGTCTCTTAATATGGATTTGTTGCTCACTTCCTGAGAAATGCAGTGTTAGAAGGAACTGAATAGCTGTTTTTTTTAATGTGATGTCTAGATTCATATATGAGGTGATTTGTTATAAGCAGCTGATTTTGTTATTTCACACAATCCTCCACAAGAAGTGCAATCTTCATTTCCTTTTTTTAATACATTCATCTATATTTTGCAAGAAACAGCAATCCTTAATTAAAAATGCCTTAATTATTGTTTCAAGGAAGCAGCACCATTTCAGGCATTCTCTAGTTAAGCTCAATTAAACTGCAGTACATGAATTATAGTTAATTTCATTATGCCCTCTAGTGGCTACATTGTTATTACAATCACAAAGTTCCACAACACATTTGTCAGGAGATTGGAATAAAATGTTGCGCAAATATTTTATGAATACAGCACTTACCTGGTCTCATCCTGATTTTCCCACTTATAATTATACTTAAATACAAAATACAATGGTACCTTGAGATACAAACTGCTTGGCATACGAATTTCTTGAGATAAAAATTGCGATTCGGACAGTTTTCCTGTTTGAGGTAAGAGCTGAAATTTGAGATATGAACTGTTTTGGCCGGAAAGGATTCATTTCATATGTATTATTTTAAAAAGGGATAATGGGTTTGAGATACGAACTGTCTTGAGTTACAATCTTGGTCACGGAACGAATTAAATTCGTATCTCAAGGTACCACTGTATAACAATATAAATCGCCTGGCCAAGAATGAACTACCAGTAGTTACATACATGCAGACATGAATATGTAAACACAAATTTTATGTAAACAATAAATGTTTATCTTGAAATTTAGGGAATGTAGGGAGAAACGGCAATCAATAGCACTCAGAGGCTGAGAAATCCTGAGCATCTCAGTTGTGTTGAATTGGCAGCAAGAAAGAGTTGCTAATGGAGCACACAAATACAGACACTCATATTAAAAATGGTGAGAGTGAGAGAAAGTTTTGTATATGATTATAAAAGTACAGATATACTGTATGATTGCTAATAATAAGAATACTTCAATATTCCATCTTAGGCCTAATAACTACCTTAAAGGGGAACTATAGTCAGATTACACATTTCTATAGGCAGTACTATACCTTAGTGAGAAGTGTTTCTTCCCAAATAGTTGTTTCATATGATGCAGAATGATTGAGTAGGCAGCACTGATAAACTCCCGCACCAGGAAATGTGTGTGAGTATTACTTAGCACATGTGCACAAGTCAGCTTTCCCTCTATAATCACCTGCATTCCATCTAATTTATGAGGCAAAACTGTCAGCACACTGCTTAACCAATAGCAGTCAGGCAGCTTTTTTTTTCACTCCATATCTGACTTGCAAAACAAAGGAGAGGGGGAAGAAAATGTCAGCTCTCAGGAAAACTAATTAAGGGAAACAAATGGCAAGTATTATTTCTTCCTTAAACATTTTTTAACTATTTGTGTCAGCAATTGGCTTAGTATAAAGGAGTTTTATATGTATGAGTGCAGTTATATCAGCACTATAGTACCCCTTTAAGATCATCTTTGTCTTGGATCTTAAAGCACATTAAATCCTGTAAACAAAGAGCTTTCTATTTAATGGCCACCTAGTAATAAGTTCAACAAATATTAAAATTACAGGTTTAGGCTTATTGATTTTGCAGAATAGGCATAGCAATTGAAGAAAAACAAGCATTTGGAGCTGAGATTTTCAGTTAATCCTAGTCTCTCCTCTTTAGTCAAGAGCTAAACTCACTAACTAAGAATGCTCACCGTCCAGAAACTGATTAAAATTCACTTTTACTTTCTTCAGAAACTTAGTGCATGGCAGCTCTGAGAGACTGAAAACAGGATAAAAACAATCTAAATCATCTGAGAGTCAAAGGCTGTTTAATAATCCCAGTGCTGCACAAAAGTACGAGCCTTCACAGAGGTTTTAGAAGGAGGGTCTAGGATTAACTGATAACTTCTGCTCCAAGTGCTTGTCTTTTCTTCTATTGCTGTAATTATTCTGCAAAATAAGCTTAAACCTGTTATTTTAACATTTGTACTTAATACTAGGTGGTCAATGAATAATAAAGCAATTTTTTTATAGGCTTTAGTGCCCCTTTGATCTTAATAATCCATTTTGCACACAGGGGGGCATCCAATATGCAAATAATAGCTGATTAACACTACTAGACACCAGACTACTATTGCATGCAAATGAATAGATGGGATAACCAAAAGAGTATAAAAGTAATGACCATGTATTTAATATGGGTTTGGTTTTTCTTTTCAGTCAGTCTGAGGTTAATTATTCTTATTTCATGTTGTTTGCAAGTTTTAACTGCTGGCATAATGTTTATACTGTTATTATATCAATAAAGCTGTGTCCGACATTTCTAGCAATACTGATTTGTGTCCCTTTTTCTATTGCATACGAGTAGCTATGTTATAGATCTGCTTTATATAGATATTCATGAGATTTAAATAGACATTTCAGAAATTTTTAATGCTATTGCTTTATTCACTGAACTTTCCGAGTAATTGATTTGAAGGTCCTGTTTAAATAATGGGTGAATAACTCATTATCTAGAAACACATCTCTAGATAATATTATCCAATTAATGTAGAAAAGATGCATCTCCCGTTAAAAATAATTATCAAGAATTTTTACTGCTAGTTTTAAAAAGTTTTGGATTGTTCGCTAATCTCTTAAAGGGGAATTATAGCGTTAAATGGTACGTAACCTGATCGATCTAGCAGCAATACATGAAGAAACATTATTTTCTAATATCTACTAATGACATAAGTTTAGTGTATTTTATAAGATTGTAGTTAGTTTATATGGAAAACATATTTATAACCAAGCATACCTTAGATTTCCACTAACATACAAAAAATTACATTTATATATTAAATATACAAATTCCTCCTTAGAAAAGTTCTTTATTATAGGAGTCTAATGCAATTGACTCTCACAAGCGGAACACATTGCCTTGCCTACTTTACATTTTAGCCCCGCATTATTTTGATAAGGAATGAGACGTTAAAATTACTGCTTGGCAGGTTTTGCTCTGAAATGTGTAAAATATGGGTAACCATATGGGTAAATACTGTTTCTCATTAACAGTGCTTTTTTTGTAAAAAAATATTTGCCGGTACTGCTCCTAACGCAGCACTAACACAGCCAGCCACTGTCTGTCTGAATGACCTGATCAGTCATCAGATTTTCCGGTACGCCGTACCGGCTCGTACCACCGCAAAGAAAGCACTGCTCATTAATGTTAGAATATGGATAAAAGTGACACCTAGTGGCAAGATCAGAATACTATTTTTTAGGTAGCAAGTCTAGGTAGCAAGAGAGCTCTTACAAAGCAGATAGATCATTTTTATTTGAAATGTTTTGGTCTGATTTGAAAATATTAGACTTAATTTTTAGCAAAGGAATAATGAAGCATAAAGGGCATTAAATAAGTCCAATACTAAAAGATTTACCCCAAAAATGAGTTTAAATGTAAATAACTGCAAAAGTTTAGTAAAATAATGGAACAACAAAGATGTTATATTTACAATGAAACAATTATTTTTTTTAAAGCAGTAAGCATAAATCTTCTTTTCCTAAACTAACAGTAACAGCCCATCTGATTTTTCTTTTATAATCAATTTATGATATACAGTATTTTATTCTAAACTAGCATCTGTTACAGAATCAGTTGAATAGGTGATGCTGAAATTATGCAATTACGTATATACTCGAGTATAACTCGACCTCGAGTATAAGTCGAGGGCAGTTTTTGGGCCAATATTTATGAAATTTGCTATGACCCTTGTATAAGTCGAGTTTGTTTCTTTCCTGCCTGATCTATCTTCTGTCTGGCCAGTGTAGTGTGTGTCTGCTTATGTGTTTCCTTTTGTTTTATTCACCTGCAGCTGTGCCTTACCTGCCTGTTGCCTGCTTTAGCCTCTCTCTCCCTGCCAGCGCTTGTGTGATCCTCCAAAGAACCACTGATGCCCTGGGCATCTGTGTTACTTAACTAAGTGTACCACTCATTATTTCAATGGTATTAGTGGCAGGAAAACCTCCAAATTTAAGTGTTTCTTGCATTTTGGGATTTGGATCAGCTAGCTAAATTGGGTGTTTGGAGGGGCTAGTGGAACACTTACAGTGTCGGCATTGCGCTCCTCTGCCTGCCACAGCTTCAGACAGCCACTATTAAACCCGTGCCACACCAAAACCAGATCCTGGTTGAGAAGCGCTGTGCTAATTGATCGGGTTGTAAGAACCGCACATGCGCTCTATTACAATAGTCTGGGTTTTCCGTACTCCAGAGGAGTCCTGCTACGACTCCTCCCACATGTGTGTCATTGTTGCCCATACTAACAATACCTCATAGTGCATACAGTACATGGAACAGGAACACCACAAAATAAGTTCTCATAATTACCAGACTAAACTACATATCAATCGTACAAGTGCTCTGTACAGTTTAGCCTTACCGATCATACCAAGGAGGAGTCCCGTCATAGCTCCTCCCACTTTCAGGTCTTCTCCCTTACCAGATGTATCCTACAAGGCAAATGGCACAAAGTGTACAGATACACAGAAAACATGTGTACAATAATGCTCATTATTAGGCTCCCCACACGCTCCAGCCTTCCTCTGCCTGGTGCGTCTCACTCCTGCTATCAGGCCATGCCCCCCCTGCTCTCAAAATTACCATAATTACTTGTGTATAAGTTGAGTATACGATTTTACATGACTTTTTTTACCTAAATTTCTTGACTTATACACGAGCATATACGGTAGTTTACTTTAATTCCATATAATAGAAATATAGGCCAAATAAGAGACAAGTCCACTCAATTTAGCCTATTTTCCTGCAATGTTGATTCAGAGGAAAGCTAAAACCCATGAGAAACAACAAGCCCAATTGTCCTCATCATAGGCAAAAAATCCCTCCTGACTTAAAATATATCAATCAGATTAAGTATCTGGGTAGAAAACCTATTTCCAGTATTCTGGACAGTTCTCTATCTGGATAGGCAGGGAAATGTTTGGCATTGAAACCAAATGATTAGGCAGATTAGGGACAGTTCTTCGGATAAGCAGGGCAAGCTTGGCTGCAGTGACATACATGGCAGAGCCATGTGTGTCACTATATTTTGGGACGATTATTCGTTCTTTTTATGGAAACCTGTTACAAAAAAAAAAAAAGGTGAAACCTATCAAACTCCATGTGTCATACTTGTTTCAGGTGAATAACAACTTCAAGGATCTAACAAAGTAATGGTGGTGACACAGGCAGCAAAATGACTGAATGTCTCTTTTAAACTGCTTGTGGGGCATTTTTGTAGGACAACATTAATCATGCAGGAAGTTCATCATATTATGAGTCTTCAATTAAGCCCAACCTTTACCTATTTTTTTTTTTGGGAACTTAAGGCTAATTAGGGCGAAATTTATTAAAGTTGAACTGGCTGTTATTGACCTTTCAATCAAAAATTCGATAAAGAAAATTCTAAAATTATTGAAAAATCACAATTACATTTTCTATATCACAATATTAAATTTTCCCATCAAAATTATTGATATTACAGATTTCCATAAAAACAGAGTGAAAAGTTTCGATCAAATTTTTAATATCAAAAATTCAATATCGAAAAAAATCAATATTGCAGTAAACTAATTTTATATTTGTATAAATTACAATTTGATATTGCGATATCATGGCAAAGTTATCAATATCGCTATATCGAATACAGTGATATTTTTGATTTTATTAAATTTCACCCCAAATGAGTTAGTGACTTTGCCAAGGGGTGGTTTTGGTGCCCATTTTTAGAAAATACTTATTAAATCTGGGCCATTCATCCTTTGTATTTGAGTCTCACTTCTGTTAGGACTGGGACAGCCATGGAGACAACTCAGTTGGGGGCTAGGAGGTGATGCCATTATCAGATTAAGGAAATTGTAATCAATGGTATATCTACTATATGTGAAATTGGGTTCATTAAATAAAGTGTTATTTCTTTATTTATTTCGCATTCCCCAAGATATACTGCAGTTTACCAAAGAGGAGTAGGGGTGCAGTGACTTGGAAAAGGAGAGAAACTTTGATGTTATGCATTGGTCATAAAAAGACAACATATATAAAAATTTGTTTATTTCAAGATTTTTGTAATTTTTTTTTAATTTTATTAAACCAGAAGTAAAAACCAAATTCTTCAACAAAATCAGAAAGTAAAACTTAAACCAAAACACAGCAATGGAATCAGAACCAAAACCAAAACAAATGTTATCTGCATACACCTCTAGTTCTAGATATGAACTAAACATTTTATATTATTTCAGAACCTCTGGCAACACCCTACTGTGCACACATATTAAATGTATGTACATTTGCTTGCATGCATATACAGTGTTTGAAACCTACATATATAGCTTGGCTGGGTTTACCATTTAACAAGGTTATGTTATTAACATATCAGGAAATGATTTAGCCATATTAGTAATGCAGCATATTTTCCACCCATAAACAGATCCAGAACCTCACACAGTCTCTGCAGCAGGTCTTGACACAGGCTGTTCTTATTCTACTACCTTAGATGGGTAAAAATGAATGTAGAATGCTGTATTTAAGTATTTTGTACATTGTTTACCTTTCCCCACTTCAACAGCCCAGAGATGGGACAGAAAGTATAGGTTTCCTTCATGCATAGCTTTGGCTGCATTAACTCATACTTTGTTTACTAGGGATTAATTATATATTTCCTTATGCCAAGTGATTCTACCACGTCTAATGAATTAACATAAATTAACCATTTTCAGCATTTTTTTTTTTTGACCATACCTGGACCAGTCCCCATTTTGAACAGCTAGATTTAGGAGAGCAAATGGGTTGCTCAACAACCTTGGCTAAACTTTGCATTCTCGAGTGATTCTAGTGACAGAAGTTACTAAAAAACTAGCAGCAACTGAGAGATCATAGTGCAGAGAAGAAACACACACCATCTGCTGTGTAAGGTTACATTCTGGAAGTAAATCTTCTTTATCTCCTACCGGGAAGTATCAACATTTTGAAGTTTATTTGTCCAATTTCTTAGATCAGTCTGAAGAGCAAAGTAATTTTTTGTGCCTATATTATTAATAAGGCAAGAAAAAACAACTGATATATTCTGTGACTTTTACTATTTCATTACTTTATTTATATCATATCACCGGAATGTTCTACTTAATGTATAAAATGTTTTGTGTGTATAATATGTACATATTCTTATTCAACTGGGTGTTATTTGCAGAATAATGATGAAAAGGAGAATAATGTATAAAGTTTAGTTTACAAAAAGATGTGCTATGTATATGGGAACATAAAGTGTTTTGTACCTTTTCTTTCTTTCTCAGTGCTAATGGAATCACAAGTGCCTAAATGCCATTATCAGTGATGCAGACTACAGTTCCCGTACTGACATAATATGCCTTCGAACCAATTTGGCAAATTGCTTCCATTATCGGATTTAGAAAGCATCATAAGATTAAGTTTTGCTGAAATGTCATTTTCCTAAAAGACAGTTTGTGTGTGTGTGTTTGTGCGTGTCAAGGTCTCTTCAGCACTGTGAGAAAGAAACACTGAGCAGCGGTTGAATGATTTAGACTTCATTCAGTATTTTCATGAAGGAGGTTTGCTGAAATGCAGCTGAATTCTGCTAAATAAAAGAAAAGCTGAAATGCAGTTAATACGTTTAGATATTTGTTCTATTGTTTAATATTGAGAGAGCAATGTACTCTTTTTCTGTAATTTATAAGAATATTAATCATCACAAGTGCTTTTATACAGGCCATGGCACTCGGAGGTGACTATTAATATCCTTATGAATTACAGAAGTTAGTGCATTACCCATTATAACACACAACATGGAAAAGAAAGCAAACTTTAAATGGAATACCAGATGAAGGATGGGAAAAGATTCCACTAAGCCTTCAATATTATACTATTGAAATGTACTTAAGGTAGTCATGTTTTACTATACAAATAATAAAATGTTTGTCCAAACGTTTCTGGTGCAATATTGTATCTACCATACACATACAACCACTTTACCTAGCATTCACTATGGGGGGAATTCACGATACTCTGAAGTGAGGTGCGGAGCGTTCGACTCACTTCGGACTGACTGATCTGCGCTCGCTGATGTCCAGCTAGCGCATCTCAGTCAGTCCGAAGTGAGGCGAACACTCTGCACCTCACTTCAGAGTATCGTGAATTCCCCCTTATGAGTAGATGCAGATACAGGTGCCCTAGGAAAGGGGATGAAGAGGTCCAGCCTCTCAAAAGTACAGGTGTTCTAGGACTTGCTTGTTTAAACTGAATATACAGAGATCAATAATGCATTCATAAGGCTTTATAGAACAACACTATTCTCCAGTTCAGCTTATCAAGAAATAATGACATTGGTAGAAACATTAAGCAGGGAAAATGAATGATGACATATGTAAGCTTAATAGCATAGAGTGTATGTGTGTACTGTATGTATATGTATAATTTTATGCATAAAGCTCCACAAATTTACTCTGTACAAACTGTACAATTCAGCAATACAAAACAGACATGTGAAAAGTACATTAAACCATACAAGTAAAATATCACAAGGATATTTCATTTTAAGTGCTAGGTTGTAGTTAACACAAGAGGTTGGAGGTCCCTGCCCCATAGAGCTTACAATCTAAAGGATAGTGCAAAGGGCTTTTACTAAATGCCATATTTACAATGCATGCATTTTGAACAATACTTCTAAAGGGGCACTAAAACCTCTGAAGTAATATGCATAAAATATTTATACAAGGTTTACATTGTGTTTTCCATGTCTATAACTTACACAGTTGATTAATATTGCATTTATTTGATAAAACATCTTTTCCAAGGCATTATATCTCATATACATGTATTATGAACCTTGATTAAAATGGGGGTTTAGTGTCTATTTTAGATAAACAGACTAGTTTTCAAATGAAAAAGTAACAGATTTTATTCCCAAGTGCTGCTAATACTTTAAAATGCTTTGTAGACGCAATTTGAAAAACAGCAGTTAAAACATACATTTAATGGGAATAAAAATGAAAGTAAAATACATTTTACATAGCAATGGCATTATAAGTAATTTCAGTTAGAATTCATTTATTTGCCTTACCACAAGGGGAATGTGATAATGCTATTTTAAGACAGAACAGCTAAATGAGATATTTTTATAAAAGTCTTAACTGTTCATAGGGTTAGAAACAGGGCCGGGCCAAGGTTTTTTTGCAGCCTAGGCAGAGAAATGAAATTGTTCTCCCCCTCCCTCAGTCCATTCCTTGATGACTGACACTCCCCCCTCACACACACCTAATAATCCCACTCTCAGACTGTTTCTGCCTGTGCGTGTGCAAATAGGGGAACAAGATTTTAAGCTCCACGGGGCAGGAAATGAAGTGAATTTCTGTAAAATACAGTGTAATATACCAGCTCTAAACAAATAATTACAATAAAATACAATAGAAAAAAACCTCACCAGTTAATTGACCTCTGTCTATGAGTGCATTTTCAAATCTGCTTTTACTTGAAAGAACACTACACGGCCATTATGGTCAAGGTTTGTAAGGTAAGTATATGAAGGTAATTTTGATCATAAGTTCTTAGTTACATGAGTTAAATGATCTATTGTATATGAATGACACATTTCTACTTTAATCTCTTTGAAAAATTCAATTTAACACTACTTAGTCCTTGATCTTGCATGGTTATCTTGTTCACGTCTGGCTGGACTTTACATTCTGACTATTCAGTCAGCTAGAGATGCATTTAGCATACATACATTTACCACAGCTGATAATAAACTGTGAAATGGACGTGTTACAGTAATGCCTTGTTAAAGATGTATTATAAAATACATGCAATAAGTATAAATTATTTCATTTACAAACATGGACAATTCAGCATAATTATGTAATTTATGTACGTAATAAAGGTGCTCAGCATTGTGAATGAAAGTGATAATTCTAGCAGCCTTTTAACAACTTACTGTACATGCAATTCCCCATGGTTCTTTAAACATTTATCTAATCTTCCAAAAATAGGGTTATCAGGAACATTCATAAAAAATTAGCAGGGGAAGTAGGGCAGGGTTAAGGGTCACCTATGCCAAGAGGGTGTTCAATAAATCCATTCTCATTCCACTACTCCATTGTTCATTAGGACATATAAAAACAGAAATTTCATGGAATAAAAACTGATCCATGAATACTGTCTAGTCATGGGAAAGGGCAGTATTGAAATCACCATATTTTAATACATGTAAATGTGTGAGAAATGTATGGGTATTGTTAATAAAAGAAGGGTACTGATTATAAAATATCAATGATAATGTGCAATGTTTTTGATTCTACAATAATATGTCCCTTAAATATATGATTTAAAAGTCAGCCGGTCTCTACCTTAGTTGGTGAAACACTAGCAATTCTTTTTCACCATCCAAATGAGAAACACATGACAGAAAGTCACTCTCAGTGGTAAAATGGTTTCTACAGTACATAGGAAAAATTGATTATATAGACATCAATCGCTTTTGCAGCAAGAAAGAATTGGGGTAGACCTGGGAATTTTAAATGGGGCTTTTTAAGTGGGGCTCTCCGATAAATAACATCTAGAAAATATAATATGTATCTATTGAGCTTTATAAATTTAACTTTTGAGCACAATTCCTGAATATGTTTTATCTAATGCACCATAGAAAACAATGGGAATTAGTGTGATCTGTTTAACAAAATAACTGCTATTAGAAAAGATAAATATAGACAGAAAGCAATACAATTAATGCATTTCAAGTGTAGTATTTGAATAGTTGCCATACCAATTGAAACAGGAATTTTTATTTTTTGGGTGTTACTGGTCATTTAACCCTTTAACTACCAGCCGATTTTTTTTTTGTTCACCACTTATTCCCAAGCAGTTT